>VMBQ01001019.1:66953-209303 GCA_007657795.1 Dreissena rostriformis | reverse complement strand
CATTTATTCGTTAGTCAGGATCAGAGTTGAATGTTTTATAGTTATTGTTCGCACAAGTGATCTACAAATGTTATTGAGTGTGTACTAGTATGGCTTGTAATATATGTATGTACATACTCTGCATACATTCAAGATGTCCTTTGATGTAGTCATTCTCCACAGCATCATCTATATGAACAAGATGACCGCTATGTTGTTGACAATAGTGCTGTAACAACATACATAACATTTATTTTTAAGATCTCAAAAACAGTATCATTTCAAACTGGTTCCAATTGTTTCTGTATCAATTTTGATATTGTTTACACATAACAACATGAGGTTCAACGTGGCTCTAGTCGCTTTTCTGAGTTAATTAATATTTTACCGCCAATAAAGTGATATGATAGAGGGTCAGCCAGCGTGCATTTTGTGCATCCAATGTATCCATTAAATAAGTTTTGACGAGAAACTGTGTGTATATTGGCATATGTTGTAAACAAAAACCCTGGAAGACATTATTAACAAATCAAATCATTTCAGAATGTAGGAAATGACTACCCGCTCCCTCCCCCCCCCATCTAAAAAGAAAGAAACAAAAAGCAGTTAGTTCGATCTGTTTGTAGATGGTATTATCAAATCTACGTGTATGGTTGAAATAATTCGTCATAGTGTATAAATTTGGCTTTATTTCAGCATTACCGGACTCCAGCTTCCGCCCGCAGAATAAATACGCCCTTTTTTATTTTTATGACAACATTTGATGTCTATCGTGTTTTTTGCCAGGTCAATTTTTTAAACTAAACACATACACATAATCTAACAAAAACAAGACAAAAACAATTTAGGGTAAGTGTCGAATACAAATGTGTTCGTTCGCTCGCAAAAGCTTGTAGTTCAGGTTTAAAAGCCTTGCTAAATAAAAGGATCTATATTCAAAGAATATCCCAGTATTTTCTATACACAGTTCTATTATTTTATCCATGACGGATATGTTTTCTCGAAAGTAACGTTTTCAAGAACTATGGTAAAGACTTTTTTACCGCATGCACACACGATCCAGCAAGTGGTTTCTCACAATGAGATTGTCGAAGTTGCTACGTTGTTTTTCCTATAGCCACTTTTATTTTCGTCCATTTTCTTATGCGGCGCTATAGTATACGCCTGGCAAATGTTCAGATGGTTGCAAAAAGGGGGATGGGTTTTTGAAAAAGACTACCCCCTTCCCCCCCGCTAATTTTGCATACCTTTACAGAATATCATTTTAAAAGTATTATAAAAGCAAAAATACTACCACGTTTGGTAAGACCACTAAACGATTTTATATACGAAGAGCAAAAAAGGGCAAAAAAGGACGCTTTACTGTAACGGACCTTAATAACATATATGACACATGGATGACGTAGATGAGTTAACCTTTACAAGCATACAATGCACATAATTATACCAGTAACTAACAACTGTCTTACTTTATTTAGAGATANTCATTTAAAATAATCTTTTAAATAAATTAGTATGCATAAGTGTCATCACTTTCCTTTGAAATATATTGTCCTTTTTTATTATTATTTTTATTTGATATTGACTTGCTTCTCTGGCCTCGTCCTTCTTCGAGTTTAGTTTTACTTATTCCGTCTTGAAGTTAGGTATAATCTTGTCAACACATATACTGCATTACATCAACTGTCAGTGCATGGCCATGCAATGTCTAGAACTAACATTTGTTAGCTAGTTAAATTTCTGCAGCTTGTAAAAGCTTATTTCAGTTGTTTGTTCTAGAACAGTAACATACAATATATGTCGATTTTGATTGTCAAACGTGGGTTTGTTGTACATGTAATATCTTGCACATCAAGCTTGTTGTTGCAATAACAGTTTAAACATCGAGACCAAAACGTAATTCACCTGCTGTATCGCATCACGTGTCATACCATAGAAACTATAGTATGCGACCATAGTTATAATAGTATAGCTGCAGTATCTCGCCATTTTCAAGCGTATAACTTGCACAATGTTTATAAGCAAGTTCAGTCTATTTAAATGGTTTACAAGTACAAAATGCACATAATTATACCAGTAACAAACAACTGTCATACTTTATTTAGAGATAGGGTAGGGGGGGATGGCCGTGAACAAAGTCACGTATAAGATATGTCATCGGGTTGTTGTTCGAATACACGATTATTGGATTTGCAAATGTCAGTTTAACAACTCATTCGTCGACATGTTTTGCAAGGCATAGCAATACAGCAATAGGTCTGATGCTATAAATTATATCGTGGCTTTATGTCATTCTGCTTGTATTGCATTTTGCGGGTTTTGCTGGCTCGTTTTAAAGCAAAACTATATGTGTCGTGTTCTGAGAAAACTGGNTATATCGTGGCTTTATGTCATTCTGCTTGTATTGCATTTTTGCGGGTGATGTTTCAAAGCAAAACTATATAACCGATAATCTGGATCGCATAGTAAATTATAAAAAATATCTGAATCTGAATATCCTTGCAAAAATAAATACATACAATGTTTCGCAAAAGAATAACAAACTGTTATACAACATAGTAAAAATGATTTGATTACACATGGTTCATATCGAGATGACGATATCATCTTAATCACAAGTCAAATGGATAGTCAATTGAAAACCTGACACCCAAGTTTGTATTTTTGTTCGCTCATTCGTTCGTTTGCTGGTCATTCGTTTGTTCGTTTGTTTGTTTATTTGGTATTTTAGGTGTTTGCACATTCCTATACAAGTACCGTTAAACTTCATTAATTAAATCAGCTATAGACATAGAATGATAGGACATATGATACATTTCATGATCAATATAAATTAAAATGTTTTACTGACGTAAGTTATTTAAACGTGCGCTAAATGTTAAATAATGATACCGCTATCAATTTAAACGTAAGAACATTGTAAGGAAAACAATTGTATAATTATACAGGCAACGATTGCAATATTTTCCACCGTCATTTGAGATATGAAACCATGATTGATCAGGAGTCACCTTGTTAAAAGTGACGTTAATGTCATTTTTATCATGTTTGTGCTTGTTAGCGGAGGATGGCATTGCCTTTTTACAATTCTAAACAGGATTCCAGAAACAGCAGTATCATGAAGATCATTGTGAATCAATTAAAACGTAATTATAAAACTTGTCAGCACATCTATATTATTTAAGCAAACCACTTTTTGTTTTGAATTGAACGTGTTGAGGTCTATCATCGCAATTGAGGTCGCTATGTGAATATAACCGCAACTACACACAGTTAAAGCCGTATTATTATCAATAGTAATGTTCAACACGCAGCACACAACGTGCTTGTTTACCGTGTTTAATTCTAGTATTATACGTGAGTAACCGATGCCGACATGTTCTGGCATTAACCGAGAAAAATATGCACATTTAATGCGAAAATGGTTGCTAAACACAACATCACAACTACGTCATACAATAATAACTTAATAACCATAGTCTACATACTTTCGGCCCGAAGTGGTTTAACCGTCTAAAAATGAATTTGTTTACGTCAAATAGTATCTATTTATGTCAACGCATCATTTGTTGATAAGCACACAACGATTGCCCTTAAAGCAACGTTGACATTGTCAAATTCAATCAATTAACACACGATTAACACGACATTTATACTATATTGAATATTATGCCGTTCAAAATGTTAAATCAAATTGTGAAATAAATATGCACGAAGCAGCACTTCAGCTGCGTCTGAAATTATAACAGATACGAATTAAACTTCAATTAACTAACTTTTATTTAAAAAAAAGCATGTTTGGAAAATCAAAACAAAAGTGAGAACTTTCGCTGAGTTCTTAACAATAATTTAAATAATCAATGTTTTTTCGATGATCCGGAATCTGTTTCCATATACGGTTGTAGGTAATGAAATATCGTGAACAAGAATGGATTTAGCTGATACTTGTATTAACTTAATTGCAGCATTTCACCGAAAGTTGTATTCATAGTACTTGAGTGAATATCAAACTATTGAATTATTTAAATGCAATTTGAAGTTATATTCTCTGTAATGGCTTTTTAATTTAAGGTGTGATGCTCTCAGGTTAAATTGTTTTCACAAGTCAGCGTCTTGGGATAAATNTAAGGACAAACAAATCAGCATAGGCGTACAGCTTCCAATGGAGATCAGAGATGCCCGCAAACCACTATATGGTGTTATGCGGCGAGCACAGGAAAATGGAAAAAGCGCTAAATTCAACGGACCCACTCTTTACATCAATGGAAGTCCGTACAAAGCCACCATGGACCACCAGTAGGGACGTCAAACGGAACATTCGATCCGCGTAGCATCGTGGAATATCAACGGACTTAAACGGGAACTTAGTGACAGTGACTTTCTGGAACATGTACAACAATTCGATATAATCTTACTTTGTGAAACATGGATAAACAACAATAATCCATTCAATTTAGATATAACAACTTTCGACAGTGAACACTTAAATGGACAGAAACTTAAACGTAAGTCAGGACGATGTAGTGGTGGAATATCTGTTTATTTCAAAACATATTTAACCGTTGTTAGTAAAGACAAACATGGTATTGTATGGATAAAGATAGACAAATCAGTTTTTCATGCTTATCGATTACCAAGTAATTCAAAATGTGCAGATGACTTTGACTTTTTTAGAAAAATGGAATCTGAAATGTTAAAATTTGATAATTTAGGATTTACATTCATTACAGGAGACCTTAATTGTAGAACATCTAATGAATATGACTGTATAATTTTTGACAAGTATTTAGACGATTATCAACCGCTGATAACCCAAGTTAATGATAATAATTTACAACGAAACAGTAAGGATACAGTCATTGATGCTGCCGGTAGAATTTTTTTACAACTATGTCAAGCAACAGGTTTTTTAATAGCAAACGGAAGATTGGGGACTGACGATAAAGTGGGCGAATACACTTTTTGCTCTAGTAGGGGAGTAAGCGTCGTTGACTATCTTCTACTAAAACACGAAAATTTTAATTTAATTCACGATTTTTGTGTTCACGACTTTAACGAGTTCTCTGATTATGCATGTTTATCGTTCATCATAAAAACGAATATAGGTGATGTTAAAAATGTTAGGCATGAATTTAATGGAAAAGAAACGAAAACAAAACTAGTTTTTGATACCGATAAAATCCCCGTTTTTCAAAATAGACTGATCGTGTGTGTGTATTTGAGATTTATTTACAGGTCGTCCAGTGTCGTCGCGACTATACAGATGTATCGACCTGCTCCTGTGACCCTTCAGGGGAGAAATTTTGCAGTATTCCTATTATGTCTAGATTAGCATTATCCTTATTGGCATTAATGTTTATTCCTTATAGTNAATATGAGGATAAACAAATTTGAATGGGTTGTGTTCATTTCAAACTTGCGCTATAAACAGCTATGACATAATTTTGAAAACTGAGTTGCGCATACGATCATGCAATAGCGAACAACTTCAGTGCCTTCAGCGCTTTGATTTTAAAACCGTGTCCTTTTATCCCTATACTAATCCACTAAATGCGATGGTCCCACACTGAAAACGAATATGCCCAGACGAAAAGTATAAATACGCATTTTGCAAGAAATAGAACAACTGTTTAGTAGTTGCTTATTTGTGTTTATTTTAAATATTGTTTATACTTTATAATGCATGCTATTGGATTGTTGATACCGAAAGTATTTTATCTGTATCTTTTTAATTATGTGGGCAAGCCGCGTTAATCAAAACGTTGTACAAGTTAATGGTTTTATTAGCGAGTTTAAATGTAGATTTAGAACAAGAATGGTATGGAACTATGAATAATACTTATGTATTAGATATGTATAAAGTTTTCAAAACTTCTTTGGAATATGAAGAATATGTAGATTTACTTTCTGGAAGACTACACTTATTTTTTGTAAGATTAAGAGTATTTGCACATCCGTTGAACATTCAAACTGGAAGATATGCTCAAAATAACATTCCTCGAAATGAACGTTATTGTCTTTGTTGTAGTGACTATGATTTAGAAGATGAATACCATTTTATATGTATATGACGCTGTTAACTGGGTTAAGAAACAAAGTATATTAGCCGTAAACTTATTTATCAATCCATCTGTATATAAATACCACAAATTACTAGTTTCATGTGACAAATCAATAATTTATTATGTGTTTAAATTAATAAAAGAAGCTTTTGTTAAAAGAGATGCAATTCTTAACAATATTGTTCAATAAACTTCAGTACCGGCATGATAGAACATACGTGTTCTTACCATCTTTAATATTTATTTGTATTTGTATTTNCTGTCTGTCTGTCTGTCTGTCTGTCTGTCTGCCTGTCTGTCTGTCGTCAATTGTTTAAGACGTGGGAAATATATCAACTTGTTTGGGATTGAAATGTACCATAGATAGAATTTTTGTGTATTTTAAAGTGTTTCATTTAACCTTTTAACGTGGCCGATCGGAATTACAGAACTCCATTTTAAAAGGCTATCCCACGATTGAAATCGCAAATATATAAAATGATTACTGACATCGTTGTTAGAACGTGAGAACTACGGGTAAGAAACAAACTGCCATGCTGCCCATTTGATGTCTAAATAATACCCTTCTTATTATCAGTAAGATATTGGTTTAGGCAAAAAATAACCTTTTGTAAACTTTCGAGGATTACAGAGTATTATCACGTTTCATAATCATATTATAGTTTCAGTGCACGTGTATTTTGAATAGCCGTATTAAATGATGCCATGTTTTGTCATCAAATAAATCTCACGTTCTGGTAAATATTCAAATATTTGTGACAACGACTTTTTACTAGGGCGCAATGCCATTAGATACGTAAAGCTAAAACTATTTGAGTGCAACGCAATTCAGAAGAAAGCTTTATAATACAGTAGCATTGACGTAACTGGCGTTTAAAATATTCTCTCGTGGTGATTTATAATAATGAGAGATGCATTTAAACATGTTTAATGGTCATGCTGTTGTTCAGTTAAACGTGTAACATTGTTACTAAAACAATGCATTAAATACACGTGTATGGCAAAACAAAAATGTTAAACAAAATTGTCATAGATTCATAACATAATATTCAAACAAGCAAACTAATTTTCCTTACTAAGATATAAGTGTTTTTTATGTTCGTTTATTGATAATCATCAATCGAAATCGGACACTAATGAAGCGTTTGTAACGCTTTTTATCGACTATTTAACAAAAACGTGTTTTACTGATATAACTTTTAAACTACCATGTACATTCAAAAGCACGCGTAGTGAAGTGGAAGCGTGTTATCTTTTGTTTCAGGAGGTCCCGGGTTTGATTCCTAAGGCAGGCAGAGTTATTTTTATTTTATTGTTTTCGTTGTTATTATAATAATTTTAATTTTTTCCAAAAATAACCTTTTTGTTACTTAATTTATTAAATGACATTCGACAAAATATGAAGTTATGTAAAACAAGTCAATTTAAACACACCAATATAATCATTCAGAATATAATTACAAGTGAGCTTTAGGAAAAGGTTATGCGTGTATGTATTGTCTTCGATTAATTGCTAGAATCGGTAATATACTATTTAGTATTTTTCAGAATGGCATAATGTTAAACCACCCACCACATTAAGGAGAAAATGGTCGTACATAATTAATGGGTAAACATAGTACGTTGACATTTTAGTTGTTGACAGGTTCAACAAATATCTGACTTCATGAGCATTGATTTAGTTCTATTTTGCTAACATTCCATCCATATGCTTATATCTGCACATAGCTTGTTGTCGTTGTATTGTATTATTCCTTAATGGGAAGCGCAAATTACGATCTTAATTCATGTATAATTCAGAAAAAATGGACGGATACAACTTTCAATATGTCTCTTATCGATTCCTGCTTTGACGTCATCCAGCTAGCGTTTCAAAAAGACATCTGCGTTTGTGCCATTTTAGGATTGACCAAAAACAAGCGTGACAGGGACTTGTTTAAAGAATTGCGAACTTTTTATGCGTGTGAGTCAATGCTTTAAATTGCTAGATATTAACATCTGGAATGTAGAGCTCCGTTATAATAACATGTATGTTATTTTAGAAAAAAAGAAAAGAAAAACATTGTTCCCCATTTGGGCTTCAACCAATGTCTTTTTAATTAAAATGCAATCGCCTAAATAACTTAGACAGCCGGACTATTATATTTGTAAACGATTTAGACAATTGAAATAAGTGATCAACCTGTTGAAACAATAACACACATTCCATATTTTTGTAACGCTTTAAATATGTTTATTTAATTTCAAACGATGATTATTTACCAACGAACGGTATTTCTAGTATGAGTCTGCGTCATAAGTGTTATTTTGAACCTCAATGTACAGTGTTCTGTAATGTTTTGAATCTGTGAAAAATGTAAAAACAAAAAAAAAATCCATTCGACAATCTGTGAACAAGACTCTTTAAGATTTTCACTTTCCCATATCATCTCGTGTAACTGGTTTCAATTATTTGCAAGCAATTTAAAGACTCAAATAACCATTCTTATCTTGTCCATTCGATTGTTCTTGCGAAATATTTATAGTTTAATTTGCGTTTCTATACAATCTGAAACGTTTCTGAGCTGAAAGTTTGAAAAATTGTTACATTCGCGTCATTTTCTTCTTTTATGTAATATTTCTTAAATTACTTCCATATGTTCATATTTGCACAAACTGGGACGTTATTTGCTATCTTAATATCCAAAAGCGATCTTAATTCCGGCTCAATGCACAACACGTTGGTGGTTAGGCATTTTCACATATTTGTCTCACTGTTTCCTGTTTTGGCGGACGTAGAGATAGCATCAGTTACCGACATCCGGATTAGACCCATTTACAGATTTAGCTGATGCTAGCCTGCGTTAAGATATGGACGATGTCATATCATTTCGTACACATACATAAATTGTTGACTGGAAATAACTCGTACACACTTAGGATTATTTTATGCAAAAGATCCCATAACTGAAGTTTAAATAAAACGTATTGCTCTTAATAATAATGACGTTGCTTATGTATCACGCTTAGAAAGAGTTAGCGAATTACTTGAAAACGATAGTGCCATAATCTGTTGAACGTATTTTGTATGTGTAAGTATATATGCGTACTTCCTACTTTAACAGCCGAACGACGTTTGAGTGACAAAAATGAGCATATACCAGCTTGCTGTCAATTTGCAACAATTCCAACAGAAAAACGTTTCGTTTACAAAACAAAAACGCAAATTAAAGCAACAACAAAAAAAACCAACATAACAAATTAACAAACACAAAACAACAACAACAACACAACAACAAAATAAAGAAAACAATACAAAAAATGTAACAATCACACAACTACAACACTTCAAACTGCAAAGAGTGTTTCTTTTATTTACAAATGTATTTTGTCAAAATTTAGGCAAGGAAATATACTCCAAAAGACCAATAAAAAATCATTCCATTATATTAATTATGTTTGTTCTAGGATGAAGAGGAATTTTTTTTATTAAATTTTAGTGATACTTTAATTAAGTAAAATGTTAATTGTATGTGTTACTTTTAATGATTGAAAACGAAGGGAACTACATTTGTAAAAAGTAAATATGTATAGCTTGATGTATTGTGCAAGTAAGATCATTTGTGCTATTATTCATTACTTGCAAACTTTATCATATCGTCAATCTTGAGCTACAAGCATAATTCATGCATTTATTTGCGTAAAAGTTAATGAACTTGATATAATATCATTTATCGAAATCATGACATTAATGAAGCAACTCGCAATCATTTGTGTATGCCTTCATTAAGATTTATCCGTTTGCAAATAAAAAGTGAATGCTCTGGTAACATTAATAAAGTTTGGACTATGGTTACATTATTTTATTTGAGAATTGGGTAAAATTATATGCATTCGATAATGGTTTAATAGCTATGCTTTGGGCTATGTTCACATTATTATGTTTTGGACTATAGTTATATTATTATGCTTTAGGATTCGGTTACCTTGCTATGTTTTATCCTGTTCTTACATTATTATGCTTTTGACTTTTGTTACATAACTATGCAACGTGATTCGGCTACCTTGCTATGTTTTTGCCTGTTCTAACATTAGTATGCTTTTGACAATTGTTACATTACTATGCCAGGTGATTCGGTTACCTTGCTATGCCTTTGCCTGTTCTAACATTAGTATGCTTTTGACAATAGTTACATTACTATGCCAGGTGATTCGGTTACCTTGCTATGCCTTGGCCTGTTCTAACATTAGTATGCTTTTGACAATTGTTACATTACTATGCCAGGTGATTCGGCTACCTTGCTATGTTTTTGCCTGTTCTAACAGTATAATGCTTTGACTTTTGTTACATTATTATGCTGGGGGATTCGGTTACCTTGCTATGCCTTGGCCTGTTCTTACATTATTATGCTTTTGACTATTGTTAATTAAGTAAGTATTAAGTAATGCTGGGGGATTCGTTTGCATTGCTATGTTTTGTCCTGTTCTTACATTATTATGTTTTTGACTATTGTTACATTACTATGCTGGAGGACTCGGTTACCTTGCTATGTTTTGGCCTGTTCTTACATTTTTATGCTTTTGACTATTGTTAATTAAGTAATGCTGGGGGATTCGTTTGCATTGCTATGTTTTGTCCTGTTCTTATTTTATTGTGATGTAGACTAGTGTAACAGTACTATGCTACGTGATTCGGCTACCTTGCTATGTTTTGGCCTGCTCTCAGATTATTATGCTTTTGACTATGGTAACACTATACTTTGGACTCGACGCATCCAAAACTATGTAAATACATTTTATCTTAGAATTAACGTATCAGGGGTGATTCCATGTGGATTGAAACAGAATGCCAGTAATATCTAACTTGTCTGTGATTGAATATCTATTGCTTTCAATTAGGAAATATATTTTTTCATGTCTTAACATAAAGCATCACAGCATTTGACATAGCCTTTCATCAACGTCTAATTGTATAAAAGTACAACTAAATACATAACGATTTTTTCAATTCTCCATGACCAATAACGCCTTGTAAAAATGTGAGGAGTGAATGGATCAATATTATATACGCAAACAAAGTATTTCCTAGAACCTTTCTTTCATTATGGTGTCGTGTTCGTGTTAATATTTGTCTAGATTTACTGAATTCAACCTTTTACATTAATATTGTATTTTCTAGGAACTTGTTGATTGGTTATCTTCGTGTTACACCCATACGCTACAGACATTTAATATTGCGACATTTTCTACGATTAAATGAACGTGATGGACTATCTTTGTTATGTTTCTCGCGATGGTTCATGATATTTAAGCCAGTTTCCTGCTCACGCGCGTAATACACATCCGTTGTCAACAATAATATCAGATTCTACGGAAGCCTTGTCCTTAACAATCCGCTAGGTCGCCTCGTACGAAGGAAAATTAGATATTTGCACGCGATTGCTGCATAGCAGAATGTCTCGATATGCAATAAAAGCATTCTCTGTTAGAGAGATATCGTTTGAATTATTACATGCTTATGACGAAAAATAGCATATTTATGTTTGTTAGTTATAAATATATAAAAATTCCCCAGCCTTAATCATGTTAAGTGTTGTATCTTGACCATGTATTTAAAATAATATTATGTATTATAAAGGTAATTTTCATTTGTTTTCAATGAAATATGAGCGTGTGATTACAACAAATTACAACAATATCCTGATAATGTGCCTGGAGTTTCATCTCTGTATTAAGTAGGCAGTCAGTTGAAGTTCAGGAACATATGTGTGATATTTATGAAGTAATTCTACCATATGCGTGTACTGATATGGTGGCCTTTTTTCACGCACAATTTCTTTTCAAATATAAGGCAAAAGACAAGCAGTTATAATTAGATGTATCTATTGCATTATTTAGTTGTGTACAATAAAGGTATTGCATCCTTCATTGTACAAAAACATTTGTTACCTTGAATAGTTGGAAACTCTTACTTATTTTACATTAATAATAATTATGTTATTTTTCATTAATAAATATATGATAAAATTGTGTGAAGCAAAACAGAGTGTACCATGGCTATATCTAAAACCTATGGTATGTTATGTTAAACAATTGTATTAATAGTATTCTGTGAGTACTGAGTGTTTGATATGTGTTTAAGAAAGTAGGCAATGTGCTAATTAACACGAATTGTAATTTATAAGGGAGGTTTGTCTATTAACTTTCTTTCTATCATTGATTTAGGCTTTGGGCACTGTTTTATAAAGCTGACTTTTGTCTGTTCTCATTATGTATGGTTTTGGAGCATATTACCTATGCAACAAAGCGACGATCATACATATGTTCATACATATAAGGGATATAGTTTGTTTTTAAACGCAAACTGTTTCATTTATTAGTATACATTCACCAGTAATTGTGAACTCAAGAAACATCAATTAATTTCAGTTTCAGTTTCAGTTTATTGGCAGCAAATACATGCTTTTGGCCACATACTAAACAAATATGAAAAAGAAGATGACACAAATGAAATACTAAACAAAAACCATATCACATAAATATATAACTAAATTAATATATAAATAAATAATACCTCAATAACTTGATTGACCTCATACGTGTTATCATGAAGCAACAAAATAGCTAGCTAGCAAGGTAACCATCTCTTTTAAACACAGCAGCGTAAATAAATTTAGAAATATTTCTTAATTGTTTAGTGTTTGTACTGGATATAATTGATTTGAACATGTTGACAGTGTGAAACGAGTTGCTAACTTTACATAGTTTATTGTTAAATTAAGAAAACTCGTACATATCCATAAGAAGTGATATTCTGATTCAACGATGTTACTGCTTCACAGTTTGTATTTCATGTTTTCTCTCATTATTAACAAAGGAATGTTTCGCACAAAAAGCAACACATAATACATACCAGTTTTGAGAGATTCAATACATTAATTTTTACATTTCATTTTGATGGTGTGTTTTTTAAGCATCAGCTTGCTGGCTGATGCCGCTCTTTTAATCGATGACCGATTGATAATAAATTGATTGTGTTGTATTTCCGTATATGACATCGTGTGTTGTCAAAAACGGCAATTTAGCTTGTCCTCAATTTCTTGTTCGCAATTTAATTATGGAACGACGCTATAATCTGAAAACCAATATTTCTAATTCATTGTTTTCTTTTCAAAACATTTCCTTTCAATTTTAGCTTGATTGCATCGAAATCCTTAGGCGTATTGAAACTCTCTCGAGTGCGTTTTCAGGGTAGAACTAGTACTTGATGTCTTTGGGGGAAATGTAAAGAACTTTTCCCCGTTGGGGTTCGAAAACGTGACCACCCTGGTCTCTAGATGACACCGTATACACAACGCCACAGCAACCCAACCAATTATTGTTGGGCTAAGTGTGAGTTTCGGCAAACCTTTGAATAAGTCTTATCCCCAAATGCTTTACTTTGATTCAAAGTGGGGACCCTATTTTAAACTTTTGTTTAAATTTTACTGTCGTTGTGTATGAGATTGGTTTGTACTGTAAACGGTGGGTAAGGCAATAGGTCAATTTTCTAAAATGAAAGTCTATGGGACAATAATATATTTCCTTTATAGTGTTTCTTGAGTTTATATTTTCCAATACATTTGATGTTGTTTTTTTTTTATAAATGAATTGTCATGCGTTTTAGGCAATTGCTTTTATGGATAAGTACAACCATAAATGATCTTTGTTTTATATATTTGTCGTTAAGTGGATTTTTTGAAACCATCAATGACCTTATGATTTGTCTGTCATTACATGTTTATGCTTAAACAAGTTAAGCAAGATGTTATGTTAAAATAACAATACAATAAAATCGGAAAACTCTGTTGCAAACACAATCTGTTGATTTTTAATTTTGTTCAAAGTGCGACGTATTGCCAGAACTGTCCGATTTTCAGGTCTAATTTGCATAAATGTCTTAATATACTAGCGCTTTAAAACATACTAAATTTATAATAAAAAAAAAACAATACGCCAGCAAAGGGTTGGATATTTTACTCCTTTTTATCATATATGAAACACACGTGTGTGAGTGTTTTTGGAATAAAATGGGCGAAGTATGGATATATTTATTTCTCATGTATAGCCTCACCTTTGATACACGATTATTGTGTGGGGTTCAATGGAAACAATTAACTAGAAAGCGTTAGTTTTTGAGGTAAAAATCGCCGTCTTCCCATTTTAGCACACCACTGGTGTGTTGCCCCAGTTAATAAATTTATACTCAACGGAATTCCTCACCACACACGGTCAAGTATTTTTAATACATAACTTTTTATGTATACATGCAGAGTTTACTTTTTTAGAAATGCTACATAATCGTATACAATGGAGCATAATTTGGGTAAGAAAACAAACACCTACAATGAACTTAAAACTGAAGATTCAAATTGAAAAAGAAATAGCCCTCAACAATGATACACTTCATATATTTGAACAAAAATGGAAACACATTAAACTTTCATAAACAAGTCCAGTTTGCTTTCTACCCACTTTATGCAACTCATCTTCATTCAAAATTATTCTGTTGTTGTTTTTTTTAACACCTATCACAAACAACAAAAGAAAAAAATACATTTTTTTTTTAATCACAAGTAAACCACAAGGTCAAAAAGTATATATTAGCATATCTTGTATAATATGTTTGAACATTATTGCTGCTACATCACTTTGTTTTATGATCATATACATGTATACATTGTATGTCTTATATTGAATAAAAAAAATAATAATTTGGGTCAGTATTCGACCTTGTGCTGTTTCTGTAAAATTCTGTTGTTTCTATTTGAGTGATGACTTAATCTTATATACAAATGAGCCGCGCTCTGAGAAAAACACGCTTAATGCATGTACGTCATACAAGATTAGACTGTGCAGTCCGCATAGGCTAATCAGGGACGATACTTTTTGCTTTTATGGATTTTTTTTAAAGGAAGCCTCTCCTTAACGAAATCAAGTTAAGGCGGAAAGTGTCGTCCCTGATTAGCCTGTGTGGACTTTCTCAGGCTAATCTGGAATGACACTGAACCGCATGCATTCCACATGTTTTCCCAGAGCGATGCTCACATATGATCCAACATGGACACGATGCCATCAATGACATGTACATCACATACTACTAGTGTTAAGTTTTTGAAAGCATGTCTTAACGTCACAAAAGTAATCGCACACGGAAGGTTATTAACGATGTTGTTTTTGTCTACAAAAGGTCGTTGTTGTGGCGCACAGTAATGTTTTTATTAATGTTACCAGTTTAAGCTGGACTGAACGAGACTTCTTGTATATATCTTCTGCATCAATCATGACCATCCTGTTTTGTTGCTTATTGACACTAATGTATAAACATCAAGGTATTTGCTTAATGCAAACATACAATTTAAATAAAACAAATGAACATACTTAAATTTAAACTGGCTGTTTATAAAAAAAACTGCATATAACATCAGCACATTGCGCTTTTGCAGTCAAACAGTTTTAATGGAAATATACCCATGCGCAAATGACAATAACATAATATATGAGAATAAGAGCCGCATATTCTGCAACACATTTTTTTTTTAAACAAATGCAAATTAGTCTTTAGCAAATTAGACCTCATGCAGTTACGAGGTTTCTCTACTCATCACTAAGTTTATATTGTATCTCCAATTGTACAATACCGTTATACCAATATCAATTACAACATTTCCGAACAGAATCAGTATAATATGCAAGTGGCGTTAATATTTATTTTGATATTGTTTCTTGTAAAGAACTCGATCTAATCAGGTTGATGGTATGTATTTTACATTATGACCGTAAAACCCATTTAATCGAAAGTATACGACGGTTTCATTATCATGTATAGCCTTTCGGTTTTCATTCATTTCCACGGTTAAAAGCAACTGAAAAAAACCCTTTCACTGATCTGCCGTATGCGACTCTTTGCCTTTCTACAAGTTTCCATTATTAGCTGCAGCCATATAAATTAAGAAAAAAAGGATATTATCAGTACATAGCTGGCTGTGAGATATTATGACCCTGTATGGCTTACCTCGTATAACATCTAATCTAAGATTACATCATGGTTTTCTCAGAAATAGAACTCATAAGAAACGTCTTTTATGGAACTTGTTTTTATATAAGTATTCTTTAAAGGAAGTGCTATCCATTGAATTAATAAAACATCGCCCACATTTTGTGTTTTGCATTGCAGCGTTATTTTATATGATATATATTTTGCTTTGATATAATTGGACCAAATACTGCTAATACAAGGAACATGTCATCAAATATACACCAAGTAAAACTTCAGTTGCACCAGCAAGGGAGAAAGCTTATCATAACAGATTGTCTTAATTAATTTCAAAACTACACATTAAGTCGATAAGCGTTTAAAAAGCTCCATTTTTGTAGTAATATTAACAGTTGATTGCTCATCAATAATTTACGGTTTTATTATGTTCCAATGTACATAGTGTTATTTCTTTTCTTTGTTTTACACGGTTATTTTTGGTTTTGGAACCAGTGACACATATTTGAAAAAGTGACAATGGATCAATGTGAAGACATAAATCACCAACATTGCTTCTTGTTAGCTCATACTAATCTGAGAAACGTATACCATTAAAATGTACTAATTTATTACTGATCAATACAAGTCATTGTACTGTTATCGACCATGGCGTTGTTCCCGCAGCAATACTGTAATGCATTGACAGGCTAACATCTGTAACGGGGAACATTATTGTTAATACACCGTCCTTTATCTGCATGTGACATTGACTTGGTAAAGGCTCAATACAAATACTTAATTCAGCGAAATCCAGGATATCTTCAAAACCCGTTAGTTTGCACTCGATCGTCGTAGATATCTTCCAGTAAGGAGGTTTGCCAGGATATGTAATGATTTCAATCCACATACTGCACCGTTTTCAATGTCTAGGGTATGACCCGTTGTTTGGCATGTATATGTCGGACGTAACCGCTTTTGCATCTACTGTATACACTAAATTCGTGGACTGTATACAGTAAATTCTTGGACTGTATAAAACAAATCCATGGACTGTATACACCAAATCCGTGGACTGTATACACCAAATCCATGGACTGTATACACCAAATCCGTGGACTGTATACTGCAAATCCTTGGACTGTATACACCATATCCTTGGACTGTATACACCAAATCCTTGGACTGTATACACCAAATCCTTGGACTGTATACGCCAAGTCCGCTCCCAAATATAACGAGAGTTCATTTATTGTATTTTTCGTCTCAAACAGGCAACACAAAGCAATTAAAAGCAATCCTCAGTTATTCTTCTAACACGACTCGCGGCCTATACTTCTAAAGCACGTAAAAAAGTATCGTCATTAAACATGTGTCTGACATAATGACCTGACTGACTTTTCAGTCATCGAAATCCGTAACTTTTATGTAACTGAGATGTGTAAAAATAGTGTTTTGTAACATCGTTTTGGCGTGTATTGTCTTAGAAACCGGATATTTTCGAAACGGAATTCAATTGATTTGTTTTCTATGGGTTTTAAATGGACTGTAAACCACGAATGACGAAAAAAGAAAAGTTCTACAATACCGTTTTTTTAACAATTATTAGTTTTTATTGATTAAAATATCACGACTGGTATATTACATTACTTATAAACTTGCAACGTCATTATTGGAACAGTGTTATGTTTGTAATGCGATCATAATTGAAACCGCTGTCTGCATTTAATGCGAAACAACCTGATATACTGCAGTGGCATAAATGATATCATTCAACAGCATTAAGAGTCGCATTCACACATGGGACTGGTCTATAATTGTATCCGCTGTGGCTCATTTGCGCATGATTTAAGAACAATGTCCGTTTAACATTAACAACATACGCACGTTACCTTGTTCGTTATGGTAATTCTATGAGACGTTATCGTGGCTAATGAATATTGCAGTTGACAATGTATTGAATGCATCGGCTTGCAATTAATAGCAACGATATCGGAAGGTTTGTGTCATGCAGTTTAGGATTTTAAAATCAGATGAAACAATGTGTAAACAACGATTCCATTAAATGATCTCTGCTGTTCGGCGGCGACCGTGTGAATCTTTTACTTTAAATTGGCCCTTAGTCTCTAGAATGGAATTTATCGGTCAATTTAATATATTAATTCACACATTCACATAACCAAATTGACATGCAGGTTGAATTATTTATGATTCAAACGATGTTAGTTCATTTAATATTCTAGAAACCCTTTTGCGAAATGGTTGAGTAGTTATGAAATGCCACTTTTCCACAACACCATAAAAACTGTCAACATGTACATTTGTTAAAACAGATCACGTGTTAAAGCTAATGCGGAAGTGTCAATATTTTTTTGGTTTGATAAATATAAAATATACCAAAGAGCAAAAATCATGGCCTTTAACTTGTTGAATAAATAAGTACTATATTGGTTGTTTGATATGTAAAAACTTTAATAAATGATGATTGTAAAGGAAAACATTAACAAGACGTCACCGAATCTGAATATTTCTGTGTCGATAAAAAGCACATGTACATGTATATGAAAATGTTAACGTTAACTTTGACGCTTAAAAAAATGTACGAGGTTTTTACGAGGAAATCATTTCCTCGCGCCTAATAATATCTTGTTATCACCTTTTCAGTTCAATATGTTATCACGATGCGTACATGAGATTCAAACGATTTATCATTCATCACCGACTCGAATGGAAATTAAAAAAACAGATTCTTAGAAACTTCATATTTAGTTATAAATATTTATTATCGTTGGTTGAACTGGTCTGTGAATAGTGTTATCGACGATTTTGTGTAATGTTTGTATGTAATACTACAATTTGTCGTTAATTGAGTATATTACGAAATAACTTTCGGAGAAACATACATGTTATAATTTATTAGGTTACATAGTTTATGTATATCAATCTAATTAGCAAGTATGAGAATTGATGGCGATCGTTCAAAATATTACGCCAATATGTCTGAGAAACAAGATGTTTTCTTCGGATTAATCTTATGAATACGTCGTCAATCGCAAAATATCTTCTAAGAAAGCAATACATAATTTGCATAACAATCGCACATATATCATTGCAATGTAGATTGTGTGGTGTTGTTACGCAAATATACATCTGCTCCCATAATGTGAAAGATAAAGCAGTTGATTTATTTTCAAATCAAAGTCTTGAAGTAGTGAAATATTTAACTGGTTGAACCGTGAATCTCCGAGTCTGGAGGTTTATAGTTTGTTTCATTGACCACGCAAATATTTCATTTAGTTGCAGACTATTTAGGAAAGCATATTGTAATCTACACTATATATATATACACGCAAAGTCAATTTGTACTTTGAAAATCACACCATTTAGTAAATAATGACTTGGCTTGTCATTGACTTGAAGACCATTAGTGGTGTTTGTCTCGACTTATGACAGTTAAATGGGTAATACTGGCAATTCGAATACAGGTTATATAGTGTTGATATGTTACGTATATGTTTTATAAGTGAAAATGGCGGGAAACAACATACTAGTATTTCATATGTGTTCGAATTTTAGCTATTCAATGCGTGTAACATATGTCGTAACTCTGCAATACAATATCGGGTGTGTCTTATATAAAATCTGGCGCTGTATATGAACAGAGCAATGGTAATAACTGCAAACCAGGCGCTGTGTATGTACATAGCAAGATTTATAAATGTAAACAGATGTCTTTTAGTTACAGGCAACCGGAATTGGTCCTTAAACGTTGAGTGACTTCCACCAGAAAAGGTGACATTAAATGTCAATAAACTTGTGGTTACTTTAACGACTATAGTTCATAAAACTCTTTTTTTGTTATGCAGTAGTCACAAATGTGTGTTAGCCTTGACGTTTAACCGGTAAAGATCGAAAGAAACGACAGGAGCTGACGCCGTACGTCCTGCTTTTATCGATTTGCAAATCAGTTTTTAAACATAAATTGATGCAAATCTGCAACAGAATCGGATAAAACAGAAATATAAATCCTTCCGCATTCAAAAAATTGCTAAGGATGTAACAACTTTAAACTTATAAAATCAAATGAGACATAGCTTCTCGTCGAATAATAGTGTTGACAGTCTGATTAAATAAGAAGCGGGGTTGCTCTCTTGTGGATTTTGCGGTTTCCTGCAATTTAATAAGTGTGCATTTTATCAAGAGATCTATGTGATGCTATTAAAATGCGGCATTACTTAAATATCTTATGGCGTTGAAACTTCTGTTTGTTTCAATGGACGGTGTTATGGATTTGTATGGATCGATACAAAAAATGTTAAATATGTTGCAAGTTCACAGAGGAAATGATTAGTCTTAGATGTACTGCTTGTGGCAATCGATAATAGTTGTACAAATGCATGTCTGAAATGCCCATCAAACGATGACAAACAGATAAGTACAGCGATATTTGAACAGTACAAATATCGCGTGTCGCTTCGTGTATAGCGCAAAATATCGAGTATTGCTTCGTGAGTCGTGTGTCGCGGTCTGAAATTAGACCGCAATACACGAGATTCGGATAATATGGGCGATATTTGAATAATAAAATATCGTGTATCGCTTCGTGTGTCGCGCAAAATATCGTGCGTCGCTTCGTGTTTCGTGCGTCGCCCTTTGAACGCGAGACGCGTTATTTTGCGCGATACTAAATGCGAAACACGATATTTTGCGCGACACGCGAAACAGCGCACAATGTTTTGCGCGATACACGAAGCAACACGCGATAGTTACCACTATATATCGCCTTTTGGGCTACCTACACAAGGCGATATTTCGTGGTACATTCTCGCGCGTCGCTTCGTGTATCGCGCAAAATATTGTGCTCCGCTTCGCGTGTTGCGCAAAATATCGTTTATCGCTTCGTGTGTCGTGTGTCGCCCTTGATAAAAGAAGGGCGAGATTATAGATGGCACTATCCGAATTCCGTAGTAAACTGAACAGGCCATAAACAGATATTATTCAGCTCGGGGAAAATAGTGTTTCGTAAAACATCACACAGTTCGGTAATGAAAAAGTTCAAGTTCTGTATAATTTACGTACTATATATATACACAATGTATATGCTTATTTGATCGATACAGACAACAAGTTATAGACCATGTTTTCTGGCTCTTTGGTATATTATATATTTACTCAACCAAATAAGTATTAGTTTTAAACAAGTCATCTATTACACATGTTTGTTTTCTGAATAAATTTCATGTCGCCAGTGTTATTAATAAAGAATTTGCTAGGCCAGTAGAAACAGAATAAGTAATGAATAGTCCTTGACCATACCTGTATCGTTTTGACGCTCACTCGTCTAAGTGAACTTTAAATGTACTACTCGAGTTCAGATGCATTTACTAATTAAATTCAAACTTTACTGATCCAGAACGACAATCAAATGTCGTCAACAACATCTTAATATTTGTGTTTCTGTTGACTGCCTAAATTGGAAACACATCGACTACTAATGTACTTAATTAAAATAGCATCATTATATTAAATGTAAAGACGGCATGTTAAGAAACATATTTATCAACCCTGTAACGTTTTACGAAGAGGATGTAAAACACTTAGATAAGTTGTTGTTGAACTACAAAACTACAAAATGACCACCCGTTATAGTTGCTTAGTTTACCGTTGTAACGCTAATTGTGTCAGTTTGATACTAAAGCATGTTTCGTGTTCATAGAGTGCTTTGTAAATCCGCTTTCGCCTATAATAAAGAAGAATCAGAATTTAAGTTTTACTTTTGTTCAGATTTTTTTTTGTTTTATACATTTGGCAATCCTTCATTGCACGCAACAATACGAAACAACTTAGCCTGAATCTACTTTACCAACGTTGTATCGAATTTGAATATTTCCATTTCCTGCTCTGGAATTATCTGCCATATTAAATATGGAGACCATTATTAGATTCGTACGAGGAAATGATACGTGTACAGTCATATATAATTCTGTTGGAATGATTGGAATTGCATGACGCATGGCGTGGTTTTGATTGTCGAATATATTCTTTAGAACGAGGTCATACAACGCCGAGGCTGCATATTTAGAAGATCCGCAATTTAAACCAGCACTACTTAAAACTTTTATTTTCATCAAACCAATAAAAGGAGATATTTTTAGCGATCATATATGTGTAGAAGTATTTCTTTGGGACAATTTCCGATGTACATTGAACTAACTTTAATTCAAACCTTATTCGCAAACATTTTCCTTTTCGAAATCAAATTATTTTATATTTTACTTTGGGCTATAAAATTTATGTTCATCAAAACAATTATTATGTTTAAGAATTGATGGCGATGGTTCCAATTCTTACGTCAATACGTCTAAAAGCAATGTGTGTAGTCCAGATGAATCTTATGAATACGTCAACCGCAAACTATCTTCTCGGAAAGCAATAAATCATTTGCATAACAATCGCATCCAATAACATCAATCATGGCAATGTAGATCGTGTGTTGTTACGCAAATAAACATGTTCTCTCATAACGTGAAAGATAAAGAAGAAGCTGATTCATTTCCAATACAAAGTATTGAAATAGTGAAATGTTTTTCTGCGAGTACTGTGAATCTCTGAGTGTGGATGTTCATGGTTTGCTTTATAAGCAACGCAGATATTACATTTAGATGCATATTGTAATAAACACTACGCAGGTTAAGTCATTTTGTACTAAATGTTGAGCTTTTAAAGACAGTCTCTAGAATCCCCCGGTTCATATATCGAATGAGCAATCAGTTGGGACCGTCTTGAAAATCTCACTATTTAGTATAAAAAGACTTGACTTATCGTGGATTTGAAGAGCAGTTGGTGTATTTGTCTCGCTTTTTAATGGACCCGTATATACACTGCACGTCGTGTGTCGCGTGTATCAAATGTTGTATAAGTACAACTGCAAATGTTCCGCCAATGCAGTTGTAAGGAGAAGGTTTAAACAATCGGAATTTGTCTGAAAAACATTTACTTTAATGTTACAGCCATAAACAAAGGACCATTTACAAACGAAATATATAAATGAAGAATGAAGAATGTATTTGTCTCGTTTACAGAAAAAATGCCTATGACCAATTTTATTATTGTTAAGAATGAATTTCGGTGAATACAAATTCAGGTGAAAAATAAAACATGTTCAATAAATGAAGAAAAATATTTAGTCACATAATAAGTCATAATTAGTCATCTGCTACATTAAATGACTTACACCATATGTTTATTTCAATCAACATTCGTCCTAAATGTTGTCACGATGACATTCCAGAAATTGCCAAGGAGACGGTTTTAGGTCTTCTTTAAACGTGATCGTTGATTCTAAGGAATCCCATGTGAGACAGTTCCGCTGGTTATGGCTCAAAACACAAGCAAGATTTCGCTTAAACTGGAAATCTTCTACAGGAATGAGTTAATTATGCAGAAACAAATGTTGTATTGCAGAAAAACAATTTGTATATCTATATTTAACTAAGCGATGTCGATTCTCTTCGAAACTAACACTATGCCATTTTCATTTCGTTTGCCATATATAAAGGACCACATGCTATATAACGATTTCCCTATTTTTTGGTGCAACTGCAGTTTCACTATTCCTATTTTCGATTGTGCTGTGCCCTTTATTTTTTGTAATGAAATCGTATCGCAAAAAACATAAAGATACTCCAGGAACATCATCTGGAGATGAACTGTAGATCGACATTAGCTTGTGTTTTGTAAAGGGCCAGTGGCCGATTTCCTATACTAGTACATCGCAGGACAACACAGGGAAAAGAAAAAGAAATGCAAAAATGATTAAAATAAAGTAATTACATGTGAATGTGTTATTTTATGGATTCGAGGCGCCCCATAATAATTCCGCTTCCTAATGTTGTAGATTTTGTCCTATTGGTCAATGTTCTGCTAGTTCATTGTTCACTTTGGGAGCTTACCGGTTTGTCAGAAGTTACACATACATCGTGAATACAAAGTGTGCATATAAGTAACTCACATCAAGTGAGAAAATCTCCCAACTCCCAACTCCATTTTGCAAACGGGTCTACAGGCCTAGTCCTGCTCAAATAGTGTTCGGTGAACACAAACTTGTTTTATCAGCAAATATCAAATACAGCTGATGGTCGCCAGACTCGCATAACACGCTGTTACTGATTTCATACAGGGCTGTCGAACATTCGATCAACTCCGAAGTTCCAAGAATATTTTAAATTACCAAGAGTGTGTGTCACAAGACGAGACGTCGGCAATACAACAGGACTTTGAAACAAATACAATACCTCCAGATCAAAAATTTATCAATAAAGAGTTAGTTAAAAGATCGAAAAAACAGGAACCCGAGAACATTAAAATACCACAAGACCAGATATTTATGAATAAAGAGTTAGTTAAATGATCGAAAAAATAGGTCTTTTATAAAAGTAACGGACCACCAGACCAAAGATTTATTAATAAAGAGTATGTAAGAAGATGGAAACAAGAGATGTGTTTGTCAGAAACACAATGCCCCCAACTGCGCCGCTTTGAAATAAAATGTCCATATATCATTTGGCAGGTTTAGAAATTTTCTCCCCTATAAAGCTTATTACTTCTCTTGGATTGTGTTTTTCTACCTTAAACCTTGAAGGATGACCTCGACCTTGACCTTATACCACTTAAAATGTGCAGGTCCATGAGATACACATGCATGCCAAATATGAAGTTGCTATGTTCAATATTGCAAAAGTTATGACCAAACTTTAAGGTAGGTTAAAGTTTTGGACAGACAGAATGACAGACAGACAGACAGACAGACAGACGGACGGACGGACGGACGGACGGACGGACGGACGGACGGACGGACGGACGGACGGACAGACAGACAGACAGACAGACAGACAGACAGACAGACAGACAGACAGACAGACAGACAGACAGACAGACAAACAGACAAACAGGCCAAAAACAGTATACCCCCTCTTCTTCGAAGAAGGGGGCATACAAATAGGACTTTTAGAATACCACCAGACCAACGATTTATTAATAAAGATAAAGTTGAACGATCACGGCACCAGACGATGATATGTGCAGTTAACAAAAGTATTTGAACTCCCCCAGCCTTTCCTTCACAGTTCCAGACGACATAACAAGGTGACATATTACATTTTTCTCAGCCGTTGCCCTTTAAATGATGCCCTTCACGTATGGAGTGCAATACCAATAAACATCTCAAAGCTTTGCCGTATTTCTCAACGTCGCGTGCACACACTACAATCATCAGTCGCCTGTCATGACCAAAGGTCTATTAAATTATAGTTTTCAACACGCGCATGTTTACATTATAGCGCATAATAACCTACTGCCATTTAACGGCAGTAACTGGCTCATAATGCTACATAAAGAACAATTTCTGTATTTAAGTGCGGCATATGCTGTACGGTATAGTTATTTTATATATCACCAATTGTGATGAATAACGTATGTAACAGCTTAAAATGATTTCAGTTTTACATAATCGTATTGATGATAGAAGTTTGTAATAATCAGGTAAATATCAATGAGGGACTTGAAAAATCATTAATATGAAAATGAATTGTAACATGTAAAAAAAAGTTTAACTCAGTTTATATTAAACAAAGTTTAAAAAATAACCAATTCTACACGTTCATATTTCATTTATTTCAACTTGTGATTTTCTGAAATCGAGTATAGTAGTATTTTATTTTGGTAATGTCATAAACATAAACAAAAGATGTAACATGATATAAAATGATGCGAATTTAAGAATTTAATGAATAACCTAATATCAAAACAGATTCTTAGAATGAAAACATTTATTTTGATGGGATTCAATAATGTTTTTCTCTGGTTTCATTGTTTTGGTTTGTGAATGTAAACAAAATGTTTCAATAAAAATATGCACCATGGTATGACCTAAAAGTTTTTAATAATCATGGTCATATTTTATGAACTCAAGTTAACTACAGATTTGTATTGCCATTTTCAATAAATGAAAATTATTAAATGACAAAAAAAAGCAAGCTGCGTTAATTATGAAATTCGTGTGTTAATTATTTAAAATTGCTTACCGAAATTTAAATTTAGGCAGAAAGTGTCGTCCTTGATTAGACTATGCGGAATGCACTGGCTAAACTAGGAAAACATTTTAAGGACATGCATCAAGCCCGGTTTGTGCAGAGTGAGCAAAAATAGGATCAAAAGTCCAAACCATACGTTGAAAAGATGACATCAATGCCCCGTACATCACATTCTGCTAGTGTTAATTGCGCGAAAATATGTCTTAATCACAAACGTAACTTCAAACGGAAAGCTATTAACAATGTTGTATATCTCTTCAACAGGTCGTTGTTATGGCACACAAGAACAATACCGTACATAATATAAGAGAATAAGAACCGCAAATTCTTCAAAGCAATTATTTCTTTAAACAAGTCCAATTTAGTCTTTAGACCACGTGCAGTAATGAGGTTTCTCTCCTGATGCTTCAGCTGATGTACCACTTTGTTTATGTGTTATCTCCAAATCTCCAAATCTACAATAAATTTATACAAATGCCCATCAATTATTGGATTTATCTCGGATACCGAGGAGTCATTCTTTGCCGAACAATGAAATTCTCGCCTCTTTGAAAAAGTTTAATATCTTGAACTATAGAGGTGCCCGGGGGCGTAGTCATCAGGAGATTAGATCATGGGACATAAACTATGGTGTTCACTTGTAATATTTGAAGCCCTTACATGAAAAAAATCTCTACAATAACATCGCGTTATAGAAAAAATACCGTTACATCAATACAATCTGACAAAACCAATGTTACCAATAATCTTGTTATAATACAACCTGAATATCCCATGCCCGTACAAAGACAGAAAAAGATAAACGTGTGTTCTTTAAATGCCAGATCTGTTAAAAATAAAACACTCTCAATCGGTGACTTTTTAATCAAACGATTTTGATAAAGTTGCACTAACGGAAACTAATCTTGGAACTTCTGTTGATATAGTATGTTTAGGTGAACTTGTTCCAAATAGTTACAACAATAAAAGGGTCCCCCGTAATGATGGAAAGCCATGGGGTGGTGTTGCTATAGTACAGAAAAAAGGCATTGATATTCGTATATCATCATCAACAAAAGACAAAGAATTCTTAGAATTTGAACACATAGATTGCAAAATGATTGTACGTGGTTTCTCATTACGCATTGTGGTTGTTAACAGACCATCGCCATCAAAAATGAACGGGTTGAAACCTTACAATTTTCTTGAAGAAGATTTCCGCCAATATTTGTCCAAATATGTCATGCTGGACTCTCACATTGTGATAGTAGCATACCTCAACTTTCACTTGGATGACCCACATAATAACAATCCAAACAAATTTAAAAGCTTCCTTGAATCATTTGGTTTCAAACAACACGTAAATGTTCCAACACATGTTGCAGGACACACACTTGATGTTTTCATTACCAGAGACAATGATAATACAGTATCCAATATCAATGTTTACGACCCTGGACTATCACATTCAAACGGTAATATTTCCAAAGATCACTTTGCTGTAACATTCAATGCTCGAGCGTCAAGGCCACCGCCAACTAGGAAAACTGTTACTTATAGAAAGCTACGTTTCATTGACATCGATTCATTTAAAACAGATATGAAAGCATGTGAGAGCTTAAGAAATGATTCTGAAATTACGAGTATATATGAATATGTGGATACGATCAATCGAAGTCTTTTGTCAATAGTTGAAAAACACGCGCCTTTGAAATCAAGGACAATCATCGAACGACCAATATGCCCTCGGTTTAATGACGAATTGCATAACGAAAAACCTTTACAACGGAAATTTGAGAAAACATGGCGTCAATCTAAGCTAACGATAGATTACGAAATATACAGAAACCAATGCGCAAAGGTAAATAAAATGTTGAAACAGGCACGCGTTAGATTTTATAAAGATAAAATAGAAGAATGTGGAAAAGATCAGAAAAATATATTCAAAATAACAGCTTCTCGGAAATACCGAAGAAGTTGTGCTGCCAAAATGTTCTTCTTCTAAAGACTAAGCACGGAATTGTAGTGACTTCTTCATCAATAAAATTAATGTAATCAGAACTGACATCAACAGCCAAAACTAAACACAACCATCTCTGATGAGTGAAGAAAATCATAGAATACAAAGTAAACCACTTGCCGAACTATCACCGGCTTCAGAGAAAGAGGTTAAAGACATCATTTCAAAATCAGCCACAAAGTCGTGTGAATTAGACCCTGTTCCAACTTGGCTTTTGAAAGAATGCATTAATGAATTATTACCGCCAATCACGAAAGTAGTGAATGCCTCTATGGCAAAAGGGTATGTCCCACAATCTTTAAAACAATCTCTTATTCGGCCTCTATTGAAAAAGTCTGATCTCGATGCAAATACATTAACAAATTATAGACCTGTCTCAAATCTCCCCTTCTTATCTAAAGTGTTGGAAAATGTAATCGACTCTCGCATAGAATCCCATTTGACATTGAATAACCTTCATGAACCAAACCAATCAGCATACCGAAAATATCACTCTACAGAAACCGCATTGATGAAAAGTCAAAATGACATTCGAAGATCTTTGGACAAGCACGATGTCACAATTCTTGTCATGCTTGAGTTATCCGCAGCGTTTGACACCATCGATCATGATACGTTACTAACCCGACTTGAAACGCAGTTCAACATATGGAAAACCGTTAGAATGGATAACTTCATACCTTAGTGATGGATACCAAATAGTTACAATTGATGGAAATTTGTCAGAACCAGTGCTAATGGAATTCAGTGTACCTCAAGGGTCTGTGTTGGTTCCGAAATTCTTCACAATGTATACCAAACCAGTAGGTCAGATATGCAAGAAACATGGTATGATATATCATTTCTATGTCGATGATGGACAATTATATCTGTCTTTTGAACCAAGTGACCCTATGTCAAAAGCGGAAATCTGAAATCGTATTGAACTTTGCCTGACGGATATTGCTTGCTGGATGAACCAAAATATGCTGAAGATAAATGCAGACAAGACCGAAGTAATCATATTCTCCTCCAAACAAAATCAAACACACAATCAAGATATAAATGTACAAATTGGAAACGCAGAAAATAAACCATCTGGCTATGTAAGAAACCTTGGTGCGTTTATGGACTCTGAATTTAATATGGAAAAAACATGTCAACTGAATTTCAATATCATGTTTCTCACAAATACGACAGATCAGCCATATCAGTCAATATCTATCAAAAGACGCAACAAAGTCCCTGGTCAACTCCCTTGTCACATCACGTATGGACTACTGCAACTCCCTCCTTTATGGGGTACCAGCGACAACACTTAACAAACTGAAGAAGGTGCAAAACACAGCAGCACGTATTATATCCTGAACTCGGCGAAATGACAACATCACACCTGTGTTACCGGTGAACCGCCGTATCGAATTTAAAATCATAATGACGACATACAAAGCTCTCCACGATCGAGCGCCATCATATATCAAAGACATGTTAAAAGTCTAAATATCATCACGTTAATTGAGATCTGAAAAATCACTACGACTTCAACCACCACCAAAATTAGATTGCCAGGTGAAATATGGAGGAAGAAGTTTCACAAGTGTTGCGCCTGAGTTGTGGAATGCTCTACCGGACCATATTGGAACGTTGGAACAATTGGAACGTTCAAGACAAGACTGAAAACACTAATGTTTGTAAAGGTCTAAAACGGATAATGTTTAATAATTGTTTATAATGAAGCAGTGAATAAATAAGGGTTTGGGGTTTTCAGGTTCATAGTTTCTCTCGTATATGCAGATATACTTTTATATGATGTCTTTAATATATTTACAAATTTCGTGTCTATCGTTTATTATCTGGGCTGTCTCGTGGTTGTAGCGCGGTGTATCTTAATACAGTAATGTATATCATTGCATTATCAATGTCAGTTTTGTGAATTTCTTAGAATCCACGGTTTGTATTTTGCTTATTTCGGTTTCGGGCAAAACATGAATCTAAGTGGATCGCACACATGTGTATATTTGTTTTAAGTATTTAATTAATGTTCTTTTACTCAAGCCATTGTCAATTGATTCTTAGTAGTTATATATTGGATGAGGTTATTTATTCTAGTCTTTTCAATTGCAAACCAATTGCAAATTGTCCTTTTTTTATATTATGATATTTTGGTTCTTAATGTTTAGGCGTTTTTCTTTATTTTAATCGTCATTGGATAAAGCCAGTTCTTGTATTACGTTTTATTAGTTAGAATGTGCTCTAATGTTATTTGTTATACATGTACATTTTGTTTACATATCTGTGATATGTCATATGATTTTTTTTTGTAAAGCGCCTTTGAAAGCACAATACTGTATGAAAAGGGCGCTATACAAATGTGGTTATTTATGTATTATTATTATTTATTATTATTATGACAACATTCCGAACAGACGAATTCCAAAATACCAACAACTACAAACATAATTCCATCATATTGATATCACTATATTATGTATGTGATGTAAATACCAAATAGCGCTATTGCTTTTGATGTTGTTTCATGAAATAAAATCGATCTAATCAGGTTGTTTCTATGATTTGTTACATTATGAGCGTAAAACCCGTCATATGGAAAGTATACGACGTTTTCATGATCACTTATAACCTTACGCTTACTACGTTCTCAATTCATGTATAATTCTCTAATGGAATCCTGTTTTCACGGACTTCCAGCTAGCATTTGTAACTGGAATTTTGAACCATTTTGAGATTGAATGACTGCAAGCGTTAAAGGGAATTGTTCCGATATAAGGAAATGTGTATGCCTGTCAGTTAATGCTTTATATTGCTAGATATTAATATAGGAAATGTAGAGCTCCGTTATAATAACATAATATTACTTTAGAAAATAAAAGTAACCAAAGTTGTTCTCGATTTGGGATTCAACCGCTGTCCATTAAATTAATAAGGCAAACGCCTTAACCTCTTGGGTAGCCAGACTATTATATTTTAAACGAATTAGATTATTAAGATAAGAAATATACGTGTTGTAACACAATGATACGCATTTCTACGAATTTCAAACCCTAACAAACATTCCATATTGTTCAATCGTTTCATGTGTGTGGTTAGTTATTTTCACATAATTTGACAGACGTCCAGCATCAGTAACCGACATCCGTTAGACCCATAAACGGATTTAGCTGAAGCCAGATAGCGTTAAGATTTGCAGATTTGCACGCTGTCATGCCAATGCATATAAATACAGACCGTTTGTATTAATGGAAATAAATCATAAAAACTTATGATTATTTTATGCAATAAGTCCCATAACTGCAGTTAAGCTAAAACGTTTCCACTTGTCTAACCATGCCGTTGTTTATGTATCATGTTAATGAAATCGGATTTAGCTGAAGCCACAAAGCGTTAAAATTTGCAGATTTGCACGCTATCATTTCAATGCATATAAATACATACCGTTTGTATTAATGGAAATATATCATAAACACTTATGAATATATTATGCAATAAGTCCCATAACTGCAGTAAAGCTAAAACGTTTCCACTTGTCTAACCAAGCCGTTGTTGATGTATCACGTTAATGAAATCGTTAGACAATTTCTTGAAAACGATAGTGCCATGAGTTCTTAAACGAAATTTTTGTATTTGCAAGTATCTATGCGTACTGAATTCCTTTTAGAGCCGACTGAGGTTTGATTTACAACAAATATAACATGCCCGATTGCTGTCAATTTGTTTTTAATTACTTATGCCAAAAAGCAACAACAACACACAATAACAAGAACAAAAACTAACAACAACAAAAGCAACAAACCTTTCTATCATAATGGTGTTGTGTTCGCGTTAATATTTGTCTGGATTTACTGAATAGAACCTTTTACGTCAATAATGTATTTTCTTAGAACTTTTTGATTCGTTGTCTTCATGTTACACCCATAAAGACATTTCCTATGGCGACTTTTCTCTGATTAAATGACCGTGATAGACTATCTGTTTCATGTTTCTTGCGATGGTTCCTGATAGTTAAGTCAGTTTCCTGCTCATGCCCGTTATACAGATCCGTTGTCAACAATCATATCAGATTCACCGGAAGCCTGGCCATGAACAAGCCGCTAGGTCGCCTCGTGCGAAGAAAAAAATAGATATGTTCAGCGGTTACTGCAGAGCAGAATGTCTCGTTATGCAATAATCACATTCTCTGGTAGAGAGATATTGTTTAAGTATATGTTTATGGCAACAAATATCATGCTTATTGTAATGAGTATATAAGAAATCACCAGTCTTAATCATGTTAAGGTTTGTATCTATACCATGTATTTAATACAATAATATGTATTGTATGGCTAATGTGTCATTTGTTTTCAATACAACAATAACGTGTGATTACAACATATTACTTTCATATATTGGTTCTGGAGTTTCATCTCCATGTTAAGAAGGCAGTCAGTTAAAGCGTCATTTCAGGAACATATGTGTGATATTTATGAAATGATTGTTCCATATGCGCGTACTAATATGGTGGCGTTTTTCACGCACAATTTCTTTTCCAATAAAAGGCAAAAGATAAGCATTTATAATTAGATTAATATATTGCATTATTAAATTGTGTACAAAAGGAATTGCATCTTTCATTGTAAAAAATCATTTGTTACCTTAGATGGTTGGCAAAATCATACTTATTTTACAATAATAATAATTTATTGTTCGCTAATACATGGTAAAATTGTGTCGAACAATAAAGAGTGCACCATGGCTATATCTTAAACTTATGGTAGGTTATATTAAACAGTTGTAATAATAGTATTCTGTGAGTACTGAGTGTTTGATATGTGTTTTAGAAAGTAGGGGATGTGTTATTCAACACGAATTGTAATGACTAAAGGCGGTTAATCAATAAAGTTTAAAAATTAAATATTATAGTTTCTTTCTAGTCGACCAGCAAATATACGAATACGAAATTTAACCAATAAATGTGGATCATGCAGCACGCTGACGACTCAACTTTCTTTCTATTATTGATGAAGGCTTAGTGAATTGTTTTGAAAAGCTGACTTTGTTCAATGCAAATAGTGTATGGTATTGGAGCACATTATCTAAGCAACACAGCGACGATCATACGTATGAGGGATATATAATGTTTTTGTAAATCATAATGTTGAATTTATTAATATACATTCACCAGTCATTGTGCATTCAAGAAACAAAAATTCACATAAAGATGGGTGTGTTTCGCACATAAGTCAACACATAATGCATTTCAGTTTTGAAAGATTTAATACATTTCTTTTAATTTGTATTTGAAGGTATGTTTTACAGCAACAGCCTGTGAACTGTCCTTTACAAGCTTGATTGATGCGTCAACTTCTTTTAATAGATTACTGATTGATAATCAATTGCTTTTGTTGTATTTCCGTATATGACACCCAGCATTATCAAAAGCTGAAATTCATCTTGTCCTAAATGTCTTGTTCGCAATTCAAGTATGGAACGACAATATCATCTGAAAAATAGTAATTTGTCTAATGCATCGTTTTCAAAGAATGTCTCTAGGTTAAGTATTTTTGTTGGTCTTCAGTATGATAACAACATACAACACTTCCTCGGAGCTTGTTAAAACAGAACATTAAATGGGCAATATACATGTAGGAAAGTCTCGTTTATGCACGTTTGTATTGCCCCGTATTTTATACAAAAATGGTCACTCACCCTTAAACAAAAGAATAGAAAAACACGAATATCCTTTTGTATTATAATTCATTATTCCTGTATGTTTAACAGATAGAAATCAATTTAACAGTTATCAATGAATAATTCACCATGTTGCGCGATCTATTCTTCTTTAAACCAGTTTTAACCCCAATACTTTTCGTCCCTTCCAAGGAAGTAGCCTAACTTCTCTGTGTATATCAATGCTCGTGAGCTTCAGGGACAAATACAAAACACGATATACCGACAGTTCAATATATTGTGCGAATCTGGATTTATGCGACATTATTTATTAAACATACATAATTACAATTTATCGTAGATCTGTCATATAAACATACACATTCAACATAAGAGAATGGACACTCTATATCCAGAGATGTTCACCAGTATGCACACACGATATATGTATTTGACACAATAATGTCTTGTACATTAGGTGAATACATCTCGGTTGATATGAAAGTGGAGGACGGTGTGTATGCCTGGCAGACCATTGAGTGTTATGCTATTGTAGGTTTATTTCTTTGGGGAAATGTTTCATTTAACGGAACTGTCGAAACAAATCAATGGTCCTTTTGTTTTTCTGGCATATAATAGAGCTGCCAAAACCACCAGTGGGCTTTGTGATTCGGATATTTTATATATTGTATTATTGCTCTTCCTGAGATGCATTAAGATGATATTGAATTTGCATATACAATGCTGGGTTCCGAAATCTTGTCAACACAAAGGGATTAAGCGCATATTGTCATTTATTTTACCATGCTTCAAAAAGATGTATTTCCGTTGCTTTTATATTAATCGACCTTTAAATATGGCTTGGGAAGGTTTATTCAATATACAAAAGACAATCAGTTCATTAGTACACATGTTCAAGAACATAGTTACATATATAAAGGCATGAAATGTGATCAGTATTAAATTTTATAAGTTGTTAAATAAAGTATAAATACATGAAAAGGTCTAGGACAATTTGATTACCGCATTAAGAATCTTTTAAACAATATTATAGATATAACATAAAATCAACAAAGACGAATCTAGAAGAGAGCGAGAAGACAAGTTTGAGTTATAAATTATGCACAATTAATCACTATAATATGTATACAGGTTTCTTTTAATAAATTATTTATTTATAAACATGGTAAAGTTTCTGTTGGTACTTGCAATACTGCTGCAGCGTCTGGAGTTTCACTTCTTCATATTGTATTATCAGATTGCATCAAATCAATAAATTACTTATTGCTTTCTAATTTTAATTGAGCTGCTTTGGGAATATGTTATATGTACACGTATTTGCTTTAGTGATTAATTCTGTGCTTAGCGGAACGTTAGGCTAGTCATCAATTTTTAGTGCTTCTCATTCACCAAATGCAGTGCTCCCCGTTTAAATTAGTCCGCGCAAACAATTTATGGAAGGCACTTTCCACTTTCATGAAATGTTTTGTTGAAAGGAAGTCTTTTCTTAACAAAAATCAAGTTTAGACATTAAGTCCTGTTTTTGCAAAGCGAGGCTCAAATATGATCTAAAGTTCAAAACCTACATTGAAACGATGACGTCAATGCCCAGTACATCAAATACTACTGGTGTTACTTGTGCAGTAATATGTCTCAACGTCACAAACGTTATTGCTAATGGAAAGGTATTAATTATTCTGTTTATGTCTACAAAATGTCGTTGGTAAGGCGCACACTACTGTGCTGATTAATTTTAACAGTTTTATCTGGACTGCAATAGACTTCTTGTATACATCTTCTGCAGTTATCATGTTCTGTATTGTGTTGCTTATTGAATTAAAATTTAGAATTTGCTTAATGCAAAAATACAATTAAATATCGTCAAACTTATATGAAATGTTTTGCTGAAAGGAAGTGCCCAGTACATCAAACACTACTAGTGTTAATTGCGCAGCAATATGTCTCAACGTCACAAAAGTTATTGCAAATGGAAAGGTATTAATTTTTCTGTTTATGTCTACAAAATGTCGTTGGTAAGGCGCACAATACTGTGCTGATAAATTTTATCAGTTTTATCTGGACTGTAATAGATCTTCTGCAGTTATCATGTTCTGTGTTGTGTTGCTTATTGAATTAAAATTTATAATATTCAAGGGTTTGCTTAATGCGAAAATACAGTTTAAATGTCGTAAAACAAATAATATACTTTATTATAAATTGGCTTTTGGTAAGAAACAGTATATATGTCAGTACATGTACATTGTGCTTTTCTGGTCAAAACGTGTTTAGAAATGGATAATAATCGTGCGCCAATGACAACGTGAATAATATCAGAGAGTTAGAATATCAAATTCTGCAAAGCAATTATTTTCTTTTAACAAAGGCAATTTAGTTGTAGTAAATACGAAAGAGCTTTTTTTCCTAATGGTTCAGCTGAAGTATCACTATGTTTATATTTTATATAAAACTTTACCTTCATACCAATACATATAACAACATTCTGAACAGAATCACTATAATCTGCATGAAGTGTTAATAACAAACGGCGTTTTTGATTTTTTGTTTCCATGTTAAGAAATCGATCTTATCAGGTTGATGCTTTGCATAGAAAATAAACGACATTTTCATGATTATTAATAGCCATGCGGTGTTCATTAATGTCTACGGTTAAAAGCAACTGCAAGAAACCTTTCAAATATATGTCTGATGCGTCTCATTGCCTATATAGAGGTTTTGTTTATGAGCTGCAGCAATTTAACTGAAGACAGAAGGTTATAATTAGGACATAGCTGTGTGATATCATGACTCTGTATGGCTTACCTCATATTACTTCATGGTTTTCTTAGAAACCGATTTCATTAGAAACGGCTTGCATGGAAATGGTATATTCTATATAGGCAGTGTTATCAAGTGAATTAATAAAACATTCCCATATGTTTTGTTTCGCATAATATCAATACGTTCAATGATATATAACCCTGTGTATATCCTTGCAATTTTCACTGGATAAAAGTGAACCAAATATTGCTCATATATGTAACACGTTAGAAAATATTCACAAATTAAAGCTTCAGTTGCACCAGCCAGGGAGAAAGATTATGGTAAATTCATAATTCTTTAAATCGACCGCTCTAATGCGGTAATCCTAGCTTAAATCGTGTGCTAAACTAAATTTATTATGAGTTTCTTTGTTAATTGAATGTGTTGTTTAATGCGGACTCCACAGGGTAATATGGAACGACACTTAACGCACATGCATTCCACATGTTTTTCCAGAGCGAGGCTCAAATATGATCAAAAGTTCAAAACTTTAATTGAAGCGATGACATCAATGCCCAGTACATTACAAATTACTTGTGTTAATTTGCGCGGAAATATGTCTCAACGTCACAAAGGTAATTGCAACGGAAACGATAACGATTAACGATGTTGTTTATGTCTTCAAAATGTCGTTGTTATGGCGCATACTAATGTGCTTATTATTGTTACCAGTTACAGCTGGTCTGAACGACAATTTTGGTTAAGATCTACTACATTAATCATGTTCATCGTATTTTGTTGCTTATTGAAATAATATTAAGAAACTTTAATGGTTTTGCTAAATGAAACAAATACAGTTCATATATCGTATATCAAATAAATATACTTAAATTTAAACTTGCTGTTCATATTTTGATAACCATCTGTATATAGTTCAGTACATTGTTCTGTTGTGGTTTAAACGTTTTAGTTTAAACCTATTCATTTTAGCTCGATTGCATCGAAAGCCGTAGGCTTATATAAACGCTGTCGAGTCCGTTTCCTGGGACTAGAACCAGTACTTGGTGTCTTTGGGGGAGGTCAAAGGAACGCTCCCAGTGGGGTTCGAACCCATGACCTCCCGATCGCTAGGCGGACACCATATCCACTACGCCACGGCGATCTTTACGTTATGGGTAATAGTAATGCGCCTATGGCAATACCGTTATGATATCAGAGAGAAAGATTAGCACATTCTGCCTAGCAATTATTTTCGTTAAACTAATCAAATTTAGTCCTTAGCAAATTAGACACACGCAGTAACGAGAATTCTCAACTCATCACTTAGTTTATATTTTATCTCGAATTGTACAAAAACGTTATACCAATAACAATCACAACATTCCGAACAGAATCATTATAATATTCAAGTGGTATTAATATTTATTTTGATATTGTTTCATGTTAAGAACTCGATCTAATCACGTTGATGGTATGTATTTTTACATAATGACCGTAAAACCAATTTTATCATTTATAGCCTTGTGGTTTTCATTCATTTCCACCATCAAAAGCAACTGAAAGAACCCTTTAACTCATCTGTCGTATGCGACTCAATGCCTTTCTACAAGTTTCCATTATGAGCGGCAGCCATATAAATTAAGAACACAAGGATATTATCAGTACATAGCTGGCTGTGAGATATTATGACTCTGTATGGCGTACCTCGTATCACATCTAATCTTAGATTACATCATGGTTTTCTCTGAAATAGAGAGATTTCGCAAACATCGGCCGATAAAGGCAAAAGCCAAACAAACACATTCGTAAATTGCGTGAAATATTTCTATATATATTTTGTGAAACAATCATAAAATATTACCTCGATTTTCCATACTTTTGCAATTTATTAACGTTGTACACAACCGGCCGCCATTTCGAACACGATTGTCTGGAAAGTCACGCGCCGATTTAAAGGTGTACATTTTTACATCTAAATTAAAATAAGTACATTATATTCTACAAATATAACAACTACAATAATTGCGCCAGCAAGGGAGAAAGCTTATCATAACAGATTGTCTTAATTAATTTCAAAACTACAAATTAAGTCGAGAAGCGTTTAACAAGCTCCATTTTTGACTGCTATAGATAGATATATTTATTTCAGTATAATGACACAACATGATAAAACATATCTACATACATGATAAAATTGTAAAACAATAAACATGTATGAGAAATGAATCCATGCCATTAACATTACACCAAGGATTACACAAAAAAGATAACTTAATCTCTTATTTCCATTGTGGTCCTTGGATATTGATGGTATTGACATAGAGAGGCATTGGATGAATACCACAGATTTGAGTTATGAAAGACAATCATTTGCATAAAATGTAGACATATTAAAATGTGGGTAAATTAAAATTATTTTATGACTGCTCATTAATAAAACGGTATTAATATTAGTTTGTTTCAATATACGTAGTGTTATTTCTTTTCTTTGTTGTACACGTTTTTTTTTTGGTTTTGAAACCTTTGACAAATATTTGGAAAAGTGACAATGGATTAATGTGAAGACATAAATCACCAAGATTGCTTCTTGTTAGCTCATACTGATCTGAGAAACTAATTACATTAAAATGTACTAATTTATTTCTGATCAATGCAAGTCATTGTACTGTTATCGACCATGGCGTTGTTCCCACAGCAACACTGTAATGCATCGACAGGCTAACATCTGTAACGGGAACATTATTGTTAATACACCGTCCTTTATCTGCATATGACATTGACTTGGTTAAGGCTCAAAACAAATACTTCATTCAACGAAATCCAGGATATCTTCAAAACCCGTTAGTCTGCAGTCGATCGTCGTAGATATCTTCCAGTAAGGAGGTTCTGCCAGGATATGTAATGATTTCAATCCACATACTGCATCGTTTTATCCATGGCTAGGGTATGATCCGTTGTTTGGCATGTATATGTCGGACGTTACCGCTTTTGCATCGACTGAATACTCCAAATCCGAGGAATGTATACACCAAATTGGTGGACTGTATACACCAAATTCGTGGACTGTATACACCAAATCCGTGGACTGTTTACACCACGTCCGTTCCAAATATAACGAGAGTTCATTAATTGTATTCATCGTCTCAAACATGCGACAAAAAGCAATTAAAATCATCTCTCAGTTATTCTTCTAACACGACGCGCGGCATATACTTCTAAAGCGCTTTAATAAAGTATCATCATTCAACATGTGTTTGAAATAATTACCAAATTGACTTTTCAGTCATCTTGCTCAGTATCTTTTACGTAACGAAGATGTTTAACGACATTACAAGATAGGGTTTTATAACATCGTTTTGGCGTGTATTGTATTTGAATCCGTATACATTATAAACGGCAAACACGGGATTTGTTTTCTATAGATGTTATAATCGTTATATGATTAATAGAAGAAAACATTATCGCTTTCCCGTTCAGTAATATTACCGATTTCATATTAGGGAACTAGATTTTGGAGTTGTTTGTATTTATTGTCATCTATCACATATCACGTATGTTCATAACAAAACTAGTTTCCCCTATCACGTGATGGTTATTTGTCTGCAACATATTGATGAAATGTTATTTGATTGATAAATTAAATGAGGTTATGCTGTGCAGTTCGGAAAACTTGTATCGATTTGTTTTTGATAGTCTAGTGTGAATAGAATAGTTCCGATGTAATACTCGTATAAAAATCGAATGGCAAATATAACTATAGAACGGATAGGCTAAAATCATCTTGATTATATAGATTTGCCCATTTTCCGTCCGTCCTTCGGATTGGTTTGATCACCTGTTACTAAATATATCGCGTTTGTTTTGGGATGAAAAAAACATATTACTCATCATGTCAACTTTATTAACTGGTTGTTTTAATGGATTGGTGTCTGACATCAGCGGATTTATAACCCGTGTTTACAAAGTTGTTATTTTGTTTTACTTGCGTCGCATTTCACTCAAAAAGAATAGCAGATAAAGAGATAACGATTTAAAAATATATAAATGAGCATGTGAACCTGTTAACATATGATAAGTATTTGTGTGTAGTTGTTTCCGACATCAATTAAGTTAAAGACCTTTTTAGCAAAACAATTTTTGACTTATGCTGCATGTAACTCAAAACGTATTGATTTAAGAGCGATGAAGCAACATTCAAACAGTTTACGGGTCTTATTTGTGCGATGTAAACTTTGAATAAAGGTATAATGAAACTCCAGAAACTTTAGCAGAAGAGAAATTATGGATACCACCCGCCGATCTTTTATTACAGGCAGTATAATTCACAGTTTTGAATCTCATGTAAATGCTACCAAACCACACACGAAGTATCAACTACTATTTATGTTGCTCTCTATATAGAAATACATATATTCGTTGTTCAATGGCGGTACATGATTTTACTAGAAAAACCAAATACAATTGTCCTTTCATACAAAGGATTCCAACTATGTCATAATTAAACGTTTTATACTAATTATAATTTATATATTTTCAGATGAGTTTATAAATGTTTATTATGGTTTGTTTTGTCGAGAAGTATTTTGTACAAAAATGGTAAGTATTTGGCTATGCTTGTGACTATGGTTTATTTACAATCAAGTCACTTTCTTACCTTGATTGTTTTCATTAACGATTTGGAATCGAGTTAAGCTGTTTATAAATACATAACTGATTAATTTAACTAAGGAACTTGTCATAAAGTGGATTTATTGACCTTGCAACTTATATGTATGTTTTCTAAGTTGTATGTACTCTTCAAATAACATAGAAACATTATTAACTATGAACTTGTATTATAAGTTGGCTTCTTACAAGTATTTTTGAAGATACCAAATGTTTAAATACTCACTGTATATGTCCGACATGTCATGTATTATTGGGCGATATATTTTAGGATGTCACTGTTTATAGGCGGCAACTTAACATTTAGCGAGATGTAAATAATTTCCCTAGCTATTGAAAATAACAAATGGTATGTTTTAAATTGTAAAATTATATAATGGTTTTATCTCTAACTCTATTGTTATATAGAGCCTGTTTATATAATAATGCCTGCGTTCTTGTTAACCTCGGATAAACACTGCTTCGCCTTTAAATTGTTAGTGACCATGCTTTATACGTGGTCTTACGCATTTAACTTAATGTTGTATTTTTACCACATTCATTCCTAGGTATCAAATTCTCTATAACTATGTTTTGAACATGTACACTCATGTATGTCTATTATATATTGAATACACCAAACCATCATACAATGACATGCTTTTTTGTGCCCTGATTTGTTACAAGCATTATGCGAACTGTAAGTACATCTGTCGAGTGAATATAGCTCCCTCTTCTTGTGTGTTTTCAAGGTGAAGCTGTATTTTTTTGAAACCAATATCCAAAGTAAATCCCGTGCCCTTGTCGTCCCAAACAATAAATCCTTAATACATATAAAAATCATTCACCCTGGAAATAAACAGTGACACTGTAGTCCAAAAAGAATTGACATTCAAATGTAACTCGTCCAAAAAGCAGTAACCAATTATTGTAAATGCCTACCATGGACGACATTAAAATAAGCTTTCATGTGTTTGGCACCATCATTTATAATATATATGTTAATATTTGTTATTTAAGATTAAAAATCCAAATAAAATATGGAATAATGTCCTTAAAATAATGGTATGTTATATTTGTGAAGACACAACACACTAGTGAATGGTAGTTATTAACTGATAATAGGTTAGCATGACTCACCTAGGTCACAGTAAGACGGGCAGTATCACGTTATAAACGAAAGATAATTTCATAACCATAATGTTAATTAAATTCTATACAAAACATAATAATACTTTCACGAATTCGTCGGATAATAGTCACCAGAACTTGGTATAACACGTTTGATTACGTTACAGAGTTGGAAACCTGTGACATACTCATTACCATAACATTAAACAAACGAACGACAAACGACACTTTATGCTCATAATCAAGCATTAACAAAAACAAAAACGTATTATTGCAAAACCGAGGGCGACCTGCTATGTGATTAAAATAATAAATCTACTGGCAATGCGATCAATTGAACCGTTTTATGTATTAAATACAAAACAACCTTAACGGCTGCACCGTCATAAATGATATCATTTAACAGAATAATGAGTCGCATTCACACATGAGACTGGTCTATAATTGTAGCCGCTGTGGCTCATTTGCGCATGATTTAAAAGCAATTTCCGTTTAATAACAACATTATACGCACCTTAACTTGTTCGTAATGGTAATTCTATTTGACATGATCGTGGATAAAGATTATTGCAGGCGACAATTTATTGAATGCACCGGCTTGAAATGTATCATTACAATATCGGAAGATATGTGTTATGCAGTTAATAAATTTGAAATCAGAGCAAAAGTTTCGCTAACAACGATGGCCTTTAATATTAATAGGAAAAGTGTTCAATTTTGTATTTGTATTTAAATTATATGATCGGGCATTAGTAATATGCTCTTTAGAACTAAAGCTATGCAATTTTCATTTCGTTTGCCATAAAAAAAGGACCACGTGCTATATTAAGGTTTCTCTTTTTTTGTGCAGCTGAAGTTTCACTGGGTTCATATTTTCGATTTTGCATTGCTTCTTGTTTGTTATAAAGAAATCATATCACATTAAACATAAAGATACGCCAAAAGCATCATCGGACGATGAATTGTAGATCTACATTAGCTGGTCTTTAGCTAGGGCCAGTGACCGATTTTTTACGATAGTACGTCACAGTAAAACGCAAAGAAAATAACACAAAAAGCACAAATGATTAAACAAAAAGGAATTACATTTGAATGTGATATCTTATATCTTCGAGGCGCTCTATAACAATTATGCCTCATACTGTTGTGGAATTCGTCCTATTTTTCAATTATCTGCTAGTTCATTATGAACTTTGAGAGCTTACCCGTTTGTCAGAAGTTACACATACATCTGTAGAAGACGTTAACAAATAGCGTTCATAGAGTTCCGCAGAACAAACTTGTTACATCAGCAAATATACAAAGACGGTTGATGGTCGCCTGACTCGCAAGGGACTTTATAACTGATGCATACGCGTGTGAATGCGTACAAGGTGCCAACAATTCGATCACGTACTGTCGACTCACCAGATAAGTGTTCTAAGAAGACAGTTTGTGTCCGGAAATGTCATTTTCCCGTTCCACTCACCATGCTGTACACATTTGTCACATACGTGATAGCCACTGTGACCTTTAATTTGCGTAATATAAGCTTTAGCTGGAGCGACGCAAATCACACAAGAAAGAGAAAAATAGCTCTGATCCCAGAATCATCCCACAATTTTATACCGTTTTGAAACAGGCCTTCCAACTCCTTGACAAAATGTTCAAGGTATTCTGCAACACTTGAGGGTTTTATCTCCTTAGAACAAACCAATAACAAATGGCTCGGTAACCGTAGGTTTAAGAAGTCTACATAAAATTAGCCATAACTGAACACCGGAACTCTAAAACAGCGACAAACCATCCATATTAACTTGAAATGAAACCTCACCGACATCTTGGCGAAACTGGCTTTCAAATATAGATTTCATCCAACTTTCTACACCAAAGTGGTAATAACAACTACCAGCAATATTGACGACTTAATATTGCGTGGCGTTGTAAGTAATTGCATCTTTAGTTAAGTATGTATGATACTGACGCAAAATGGCAAGCAAGTCAGAAAGAGCAGAATGGGTTATGTTATGTTTTGAAACCCAAGACATTAAGAGCTCGGCTAAATCAGCAGCATCTTCATCAGAAACTAAATTAGAATTGTCAGATGTTTCCTATTCGGACTGATCATGAACTCCATCTTGATACAATATAGTTCAGGTATCATAATCTGCAACTGATAAAGCAGAGTCATCCGAATATGATGCCAAATCCAGTGCATCACTCTTGTCTACTTGAAGTGGATAATTATAATAATAGCGTTGTGTTTAACTTTTAATGTCGTCCTTTTTGAATCATAACAATATATATCAAACGATAATAACAATGACGTACATGATATAGCATTTGATGAAATGCAAGATAGATTGCATCATACTGGCCAGTCACCATTTCACAGTTTACCGCTTGGTATGGTTTCTCAGTTTCCCATTGATTCTATGCATTTGTTATCTCTAGGCGTTGTTTAAAGGTTTATATTGCTTGAGATGAAGGGACAACTTGACAGGGGTTGTCGTATAGGCGTAAGTTCAATAAAACGGATATCAGAGTGATTGCTTAATTTGTCGAGACCTTTGCCAAGAGAATTTAATTGGAAGTCACGTACGCTGGATTATATTGAGAGATGGAAAGCAACAGAGTTTCGCCAATTCTTGCTGTACACTGGACCAGTTGTCATAAAGAAACATCTGCCTCCTCCATTGTACGAACATTTTATGTTATTATTTGTGAGCATATTCTGTTTGTCTATCAGTTTATTTTGCGATGCCTACAGAGTTTATGCGCAAGAACTTTTAGTAAAGTTTGTGCAACAGTTCGGTGAGCTTTATGGCAGAGATATGGTTGTTTTTAATGTTCATGTGTTGGTTCACTTGCCTTTAGATGTACAGAGCTTTGGTCCTCTTGAAGTTTTTTCTGCTTTTGCTTTTGAAAGCTTTTTAGGGAAACGAAAATGCCTTGTTAGAAAACCGACGCTGCCTTTGCAACAGGTCATTCGCAGAATAGCTGAAAGTAAAGGAAATGTGTTTGATCCTAAATTCAAAAGTCCGTCTGAATTCCAAGACGGCGTTTAAAAAAACTATAGCCATTGGCCAATACCGCAAAGGTATTACAATTTTCAAATATCGCAATTTAAAGAAATCCGTTATCCTAACATAGTTTTCTCTCTTTTTAAGGGGAATAATTGTATAGTTATTAATGACAATGTTGCCATTATTAAATATATATTTACAAAAGAAACAAATGACAATATGCTGTTTATGAATTGTTCACTTATTCAACAATTTTTTTCAGCATTCCACTACCTTCTTCATACTTACGAATTAAACATGTTAAAGAACTGAGTGGTTCTTTGTGTGAAGCATTATTAATTGATATTACTTGTAAATTTGTGCTTCTGCCATTAGATGATGGATTTGTTCGTTTTCCCCTTGTACATGATTTGGTATCAAAGTAATACTGATACCTAAGCAAGAGGAAATGATGTACATCATTTGTGTATAATTATGTTATCAAGTAAAGTTTCACTATAACAGTCTGATAATAAACTGCTAATATGTCAGACTCAATACACAATAATAAAAACTGTACCTTCAAGTTGACATTTTCAAAAAGAAAGAACGTTACCTAACCGCTTTGTTTTGATTTTGTTGGGCCAGATCATGTCAAAATACGTGGTAGTTGAATTTTCCACGAATGAAGTTTCTGTTGTGTCGCAAAATTGGCTAACAAATGAGTCCGACGGAAGCAATAAGGTGCTTTGGCGCCAAATAAAGTCGTACGCAAAACTGCATATGGCTGTAAAACAACACGCAGAGCCGAAAGGTACGTGGGAAGCCTGTGGTATCCGCCGGATGATGTATATAACAGGTCATAAAAGCCCTTATGTGCCAGATTGCACATGTATTATTTTTGTGATATGAATAATGCACAAAGTTATGGTGATATTTTGTATTATTTACCAATTTTGAAATGGAAAATGTAGCATGCAGTAATAAAAACGAACGTGATTTGTAGCTCACTAAATTCCCGTGTTTTGATAGTAGAAGATTTCAGTAAGGTGAATGTATCAGACATATTACTTACATCAAGTCAATATTGAGAAATTGTTTCCTTCTGTCATTGTTAATGTAATGAAATAAAGGAACATGACTGATTGAAAGACTTGATAGCCATTAAATGTTAAACATTACAAACATGATAGTAAATGTGTATTTATATATATATATATATAAGTCGGCCTATAATCACGCATGCGGTCCTTAAATTGATGATTGCTTTATCAACGCCAGTGCTACCTCGAACTCTCTTAAGCACAATCGACCCACGTCGTTGTTTATGCTAACGTCAAAACAAAAGTTGCGCATACTCGGAAAATGAAACAAAAAGGTAATAACGAAAACCAACTTCCCTTACAGTTGTAAGAATATTTAAGAAATACTATTTTTTCTATCATAGTTTGTTGTCGTATTTTATAACGTGGAAATGCTTTTATAGTGTCAGTGTCTATCGTAAAATATGTGTTGTGTCAATGTATCGACGTTAGAAAACACATTGCACTGAAGGAGATGACACTCTTGATGAATATAATGGATAAAACACTATGAAGTTAACGTGTAGTGAGACTGAAAGTCCTATTTGAGCGACAGAGGGCGCTAAAAGCGAGATTCCTACCCATTAAAGCTGGGTATATAGTATTCATTAATAATTAAGATTTATACCAAGATTTCAAGTCATTAGCTACCTCGAGTGCGAGGTCATAATATATTATAACCATAATACAGACCCGGAGTCCCGGCTTAACTGGCTCGGGTCCCGTCGACTTGAACGAGGTCTTGTGCTTGAGGACAGAAGCAAGCGGTTAATATACATAGTATTAAAGCAGACCTTATTATAGCTTTAGAGTGGATATATAGAGCTCGAGGTGACAGTTTTACAGTATTTGATGATATTTTTTTTATTTTTCAAAACCAATAAATTTCTTAATTACAAATCATTAAGCCAGGAAGCTTGTGATACAATTTATATTAATATTGTTTTTATTTTATTAAAAGTGTATATATTGTGCTGGCCATTCTTGAAGCCCGAAGCTCGAGCTATACGTTTTATATTATGATTTACAGAGAGAAACATGGCTCAAAGAACTATTACTTATTGAGGTTATATTTTCATGATGTAGCTCATTTGAATGTTTATTTATCATACCACCACATTGATATCTGCTTGATATCCTGTTGCCTGATATCTTTTTTATATCACGGTCAACAGGAAGTTCATATATCAGTCATGTGTTGAGGCTACTAAGACTTAATTACAATGTTTTGTTTTATTGTAAAACTGAATCAGATTTATCAAAACAAACAATTTGATACCAAGAGGTATTACATTTAATCCACAAACAGCAACAAAAACAGAAAAAAACAGTATTTTCTAAATATTAAGAATGAATAAGTACATGCTGATGACGTCATGTAACAAACGGACTACTTTTTTTGACACGCCTTCATATGCAAACATCAAAGGTCAAAGGTTATGTAAAAAATTCAGCACTAAATATAAACAGACCAAAAAAATAAAACAAACAATAAAAAAAGTAGTAAAAAATATTAAAAATAAAATAGTAACACACTTCACAATAAAACCAATTGTAATATGCATTAAAAAATGAATTAATTTTAAATAATATATTATTATTAAGGTTACAAATACGATTTGTCGTCTGCTACAATTTGCCACAGGAATTGTGTTTGATAAATCTAGGCTAATTAAAAGCTAATTTCTTTTCAAAATAAGGACTTAAACATAAAAACATATATTAATACAATAAATAAACATTACCATGTCAGACTTTGTGGATGGGGGTAAGTTTGACATCGTTTGGGACGGTTTAATGGAGGAAGTTGTTATGTCAGAGGAAGACTTTGCCAATCAGTTTGGAATAAATCCGAGTGTGTTTAATGAACCATTCGATGAAAGCACGAATGCAAATGTAAATTTAAATAAAAGTCATTTAGAATCCCTTACTGAAACAAAATCAAAAACTGAGAACAGTGAAAACATATCAGACGCCACAGAAATAACAACCGAAGATGTAAAAAAATTCATTGAAGCCGAAGATAACAAAAACACTATCCGGAAAACACTGGCAGATGTCAGTCGATTTCAACAATATCTTGCGAAGAAAGGCGAAACGAAGGCAATCCACAATTTATCAGTCGACCATCTTGATGAATATNCGGCGCATCAACGAAGTGGGCCTGAAGACCACGTATGAGAGACGGGAGGCCGTCCACGCCCTGATGAGAAAGTTGATGGCCGTTCCCTTTCTGCCGGGAACTCATATTCCGCGTGCATTCAGCAGGTACAATTAATGTTTCCAACATGTTTACACGTTCTAGTATATATAATAAGTGGACATTAAATAAACTTTTAATTTTCAAATAATTGTGGTAACACATGCTTTTTTTTATTAAGGTTGGCTGAACGCGCGACGTCCATGGAGACGGAAGCGGTGTTCTCCTACATTCAGTCCACCTGGCTTGACAGTTCAATCTGGGCACCGGAAGAGTGGTCTGTGTACCGACAGACTGTCAGAACGAACAACGACACAGAAGGTTTGTGATGCATTCAGTCTGTCTGTATATTGTATGTTCACTAAATATTTTTTGTAAGTACCTTAAAGTGTACGTAATTTTATTTTCATTGTGTTACTAAAGCGAATTACAAATTATATTGCATTGTCTTATTAGTGTTTTGTTTTTAAGGGTGGCACCGTCGGTTGGGTTTGAAGGCAGCCGACCACAAGTGCTCCTTCTATGTGTTGGTACCTCTCCTGCGGCGCGAGGCCGAGTACCTGCCAGTGCAGGCCCAGCTGGTGCGAGAGGGAACCGGGCGGGTCCGACGCAACGTCTATGTAAATCTTGACGAGCAGCTTGGCCAGCTATGGGAAGAATACGACCAGGGGAACTGACCACGGAGAAGATCGGGGAGACGTATGCCTTGTGAATCGTCGCCTCTTGATGATGATGATGATGATGATAATGCTGGGATATATAAACCTATCACCACATGATGATGATTATCATGTTACGTTGATGATAATTATGATGAATATTATTATTATGATGATGATGAATATGCTGTAATTATTAAGTTACAAATAAATTATGCAATTATAATGATGATGATTATTATTAGAGTGATTCTTTTGATGCTGAAGATTATTATGCTGCTGTAGACTATGGTGTATTTATGCTGATAATTATAATGATGATGATTTAAATGCTGATGTTTCTTATGCTGATTATTATGATGATGATAATTTTGATGATCATTATTATTATTCTGATGATTGTGACTCTTATGTTGAATGATGATGATTAATATTTATATGATGATTATTATGATGATGTTATTGCATTATTAATAAATAAACAACTTGTGTGCAGTAAATAATGTAGTATGTAATTAGGTTAAATCAATGTATTGTGTTGTTAAGACGTATGTATTCCTTATTGTTATAACTTTTAAATTATCCAAATAAATGTAATATAAATTATTTTATAGTTTGTTTTATTTTCAAAGCCGTCTCATATTCTTGTATCTATTCTTCTCATTTCGACGACGATATACCTGAAGCAAAAGACAAAGAGAATCTTTTTTTCAAATGCATTAATCCTCAATAAAGATAATATATTACTGTAATAAACAATATTCGATAGTTTTAAAGAGTTTCGACCAACATATTTGCAACGATTAATTCAAATAAAAAATGGGGCCGAAAAAGCCTGGTACCTGGGCCGAATGAGCCTGAAATTGGGGCCGAATGAGCCTGAAAAAACCGGGCCCGAAAGAGCTTGGGGCCGAAAGAGCCGACAACCGGCTTCAACACTGATGATAGCCCATTCTACCTGGCAACAAGAACCTTGCCCTTAACTGACATTTCTGATCAGTGGTTCCTACGGCAGAAACTTGGTGAAACAAAAATTGCCAAGATGTTGAAAAATATGGCAATCGAGGCCGGTTTTGACAAAACCAAAAATATCAGTAACCATTCCGCTAGAAAACACCTTGTTCAAAAATTAAGGGATTCCAAGATCGCACCCACTGAAATCATGCAAATAACAGGACACAAAAACGTCCAGTCAATAATAAATTACAGCGAAATTTCCGAACAAACACAAAAAAGATGTTCAAACCTTTTAGCATCATGTTCTACTGCAACTCCATCTCAGGCATCTGTTTCATGCACTTCTGTCAACGCTTCCGAAATGAACATTTCTCTCCCCACCCACCCTGCACAAGCACAGCTTCCTGACCAAAATCCAATACATGGCATGTGTTTTGGAGCTGTACTTAACGTACAGAACCTCAATATAAACGCACAACCACCACAGTAAACCAAATGCGCAGTACATATTCCGAATTCTAATAAAAACATTATTCATTTCTTTACACGTGTTGACACACTGCGAAGTGAGCGACTGCACTGGCCTTGACATGTTACAATTGCGTTTCAAGTTTTTCCTTTAAAATGTATAATATATGTTTTCATTTTGTGTAATAAAGTATTGCTGCTTAAAGTTTTGTTGCAGAATTTAAGAAGACAGAGAAAAAACAGCGTTATTAAATTACATTAAATGGCGCTACTTTTCGTGTTGAGGAACAATGCTATTTTTAGAACGATTCATACGCGATAAGCAAATGCAGCGGCTCCAGGGCGTAGCGATGAATTTTTAGTATTTCTTAAAAAACGGGGTGAGTGGTGTCAGTGGTATGATAAACAGAAAAACAGGTAACTGCCTGATCGTTTTGTTATATATCAGGCTCGGCACGAATAAAATAACGGCTCGGCGAAGCCTCGCCGTTATTTTATTCTAAGCCTCGCCTGATATATTACAAAACAATCAGGCAGTAACCTGTTATTCTCTATGTATCATATTCAAGTTGGCGTGTATGTGTCTGTTTGACGTGTGTCTAGTATCCCAGTATACAGTCTGCGTTCTTCAGCTCACAAAAGACTAAAATATTTCCTTAACAAATTCAATGTAAAAGCAGTAACTTAAGCAAAGAATAAAGTCAATTTTTGCGCATAGAGACCCTCATAACCATACCTTTTCTCAAATAGCATTTCAAGATGAATTGATTTAAACAATAACAAAGATAGGTTATGCGATATTTAAGAAAGAACTCGACACGTATCAACGGCCACTGTTTCACGGCCATCTATTTACCGGCTTGACGAGGAGTTACCGCCATCTGTCAAAGTCTTATGCAGTCTTAAACCTTCAAGCAAAGAGTGAATTTCTAATAAACAACAATGTTTTCCCTACCACATGCACAAAGACACATTCTTAATTAAAGTCATAGCAGGTGCTCATACAGAGAAACGTGACTTCAACTAAATGGTGTTCATGTTTCTAGAGAGTACAGCTTTTGCACACCAAAAATATTTAGTATACTGTAACCTTCAACTTCACGTAATCGACAATCGCCCATCTCTTCAAGCCAGACTTGCCAATACGGATTCAGTGTTGCATAGTTACACATAATCGTGTCACCATGTCTTCTTTACATATTCTTGAAAAAATATAAGGTATGTTTATGTAAACTTGTAATTGTTTAATAGCAGTAACGTTAATTTTAGCAGAAACGAATTGGTTAACTGTTCATTTGTCAATTCTGAAATCGAAAGTAGAAATACGCATGTACACATGTATTTATGTTCCAACGTGTGTTCTTACATTTTAAAACTACTCTTTCGTAGATTGATTGCGCGATAAGCTCATTTACGATGTTGTCTTCAAATTAAGTTTGAAGCATTTAAACCACAAATAACTAATAATCACATTAGCCATATATCAAATGAAGAATGTTGTCCATTATAAAGTGCTTAGGAAGAATTATGACATTTTATTACGGCCTGAAACCGTATTATCAGCATAGTTGACACATGCAGATAGATCTATGTACGCGTTTGTGATGAAGAAATCAGATATACTGCCTGATTGTTTTACGTATGGTGGTTTTCACTTTGGTAACGACACATATTTTGAGCGATACTATCAAGGGAGAAAACCATTGCATTTATTGAAGTAAAACACATTTATTTAAAGTGGCATATCGACGATACAATGTAAGATTACATTTAATTAAACTTACCATTTACAATAACGTTGAATGTAATGCTATGCTATTGACCATGGTCAGATGTCTTGCTTGTTTTCGTACTAAAGAAAACAAGTACATTTCGTTGTATATCCTAGTTAGTATGTAAAGGTATGGAATGAATGTGTATTTAAACATCCTCGTCATAAAACAGAGCACACCACATTACAGGTATACTGATCGTAAATTACGTTTTGACGCAAATCTGTTTCTTATTAAATTTTACGAAGCACATTTCACTATGTCTATTAAGGGGTGTTGCTGCAGTTTTGCTGTTTTTTTTCCATCTAATAGATTTTGTTCAAAATTTATATTCAAGTACAACATACAAATACTAAATGAAAAATAAAATAAAAACATAGGGTCACCGGCCTTGTTTTAATTTATTCACCATTATATAACATGTACTTTTTCATTAAAACTGCAAAATCTCTTATTGCATAAAAATGATAAATAACCTATGCCATTGGCAACATGTATATATTATATAAGCTAAGATACATCATATACCATTTAATTAAACCACAAACTACCAAAAAAAATGGAGAAAACAAAATACATTTTAAGAAATTTAATTTTTATAATTTTTATGTCACCCCAAAAAAACGTTTTTTTTTTACTATTTTAACCACAAAAATGAAATTAAAAAAGTTCTATCTAATAACTTTCTGTGAAACTGCTCAACTACTTTCATCTACGTATTGTTATCATAAAACAAAAATAAAAAAGGGGGTCACCGCACTTTTAACAGAGATTTTGTTGTTTAACTATCCCTACCGTCTATGTCAAATTTCATAAAATATAGCAATTTGGCTAAACCCAAGTACCGGTACATAGATTGCTAAAAATATGCATAAACCTTAGACATTGTTTATAATCTTAACTGGGATCTCAACAGCTTACCAAAAAAACAACAATAATAATACAGTATTAAATCACAAACATAAGACAATACAGTATCAAACTCGACCTTAATCATCAATAACTTACAGGGACTTGTTTACAGATTTCGGCATGTTTTGAAGTTAGTGATAAATGCTTTGAATTGATTAATGTAAACAACAGATCTAAAGAGCTACAGTATAAAACAAGAATTAAATTAAAGAAAGAAAAAAAAAGTAAAAAAAAAAAGTTATCCGAACCTGGGATCGAACCACTGACCTTTGTTTTATGAACCCACTCTGTAATATGTGATGATTCTGATAACAACAATATTGGGTTGTGATAATAGCAAATCGGTGTTGCTATAAATTTATCCTCGGTTAAATAAACTGCCGCAACACCCCTTAAACACTTTGTATGAATACTGAATACTTGCGTGTCTTTATGTGGATTTTGTTAAAGGCATCATAAGCTATCACATACAGATAGATTGTACACTATATGCGATACCAATTATATGTCTTTAGCTATTTTAATCCGGGATTGTCGGTAAGATGTTCATAAGAAACGATTTTTGTTCAAAATTTGTATTTAAGTAGATATTCCGGACAAATTATTTAAATGAAATGCAAGTTAGATAAGATTTCGTTTAAGGCTTTTTGAAAAAACATCCGTGTTTAGTCAAGGAATGGCATATTCATATTTTTCAGAAAAGTACACCCTCTCAGAATGGCGACGGCAGCAGAAGGATGTGGGTTTTGCTTTATAGAGCCCGTCGTTGGATTCTGTGAAAACTGTAATATTCGGCTTGGTGAGAGGTGCTTCTCAAATCATACTAAGATCGCTTTATTTACTGGCCATATTGTGTTTCCGTTGGATAACATAGAAAGCAAAGAACATTTACCGGTACCAATTGAAAAAGACATACATACACAGAAATGCCAAAAGCACGAAACAGACCCTCAGTCGTTTTATTGTGGAAAGCATGGCGCAGCCATTTGTGGTCGATGTATACTTGCTGATCACATGACTTGTAAAGATGAAATCGTTGATCTACACACAGTAAAGTTTGATGAACAAAAGACTAATGCACTTCTGGTTACTTTGAAAGAAATCGAAGGCGAAATAAATGACCTTCAGGTCCGTGTAGACGAAAATGTTAAACTGAATGACGAGTGTAGAGCATCATGTATCGACGCAATTAAAGAATATCGAAAGAAAATTGATTTCAGACTTAACCAGTTGCAGTTGGTTGCAGAACAAGCGACTGAGGTGAAACACAAAGAAAACATGGATCGTCTGGTTGAAGTTGCACAAATCTGCAAAGACGTTTCTCTTCGAATGCAAGAGCGGGGCGAGATGATCGAAGACCTCTCGAAGACAAAACAAGAACGGCATTTGTTTGTATATTCTAAAAAACTGGCCGTTGATATTGATGAAATAAGGGCAGCTATAAAGCAGTCGAACTTCAAAAATCATATTACACAATTCACATTTAAAGAACACCCAACGTTCGAAAATACTCTTCAGAAAGAAATTCTTGAAATTGGAACACTTCAAGAGGCTTGTGATGGAAGCGAAGAAATAGTTGAAGATGTTCATGCTCAAGTAACGGTAAGTGTTAAACCTTTCAAGGACAAAACTTATGTTTTGGTTAAAACTCTCTCATGCAAGGAAAATGAAACGACGGAAACAATTACCAAGTTAAGAACCTCCTTTTACGATCGTATAGTCTTTTATATCAAGCAACTGACCAATCGACCTTTCAATACAGGAAAATATATGAAAATAAATACAACACAAACTTAAAAAATGATCATGATGGCCTAGATTTCTTACCCGAGTTAATGTTTTAAATGTGGGTTGAGAGGAGAAAAGTGTCTTACCGACCGGGCCTGTATTGTTCTGACCAGACTTGCATAATTTAAACAAATTTTCAGAGTACTATAAGATAATGCCACAAACCAAACATGAAGTCACTGGGCTTTGCGGTTTCGGACAAGAGGATTTTTTTAAGTGTTCCCTTCATATGTGCAAATCTAGTGAGCCCTATATCAAGGCCAATATTGACAATTTATCAATGCATAATTTTAACAAACATTGAAGAGGACCTTTAGGTAGTCCTATATACTAACTATGCAAAATTTGGGCAAGATTGTTCCATGCACAAATCTGCCAAAACAAGTGAAACCTTCGGCGATGCTTATGTTAACTCCAGGGGCATATTTTTACAAACCTTGTAGAGGACATAAAGATGATTTCGCAGATTGAATATGAAAGCCGTATTCTTTGCAGTTTTAGACAACACATTTTTTTTAAGGTTTTCCCTATATTAGTCTATGTAAAACTTGTAACCCTCCGGGGCGAGGCCAGTTTTGACCACGGGGGGGGGACGTTATTGAACAGACTTTGTAGAGGACCACTTAATAATGTTGTCACACTTTGGGTCTTCATATATGTAACAGGCAAGTCAAGCGGTTTCAGATGAAACTATTTTTGAAGTTATCATTAAAAAAAAAACTTTAAAGGTCCAGTATCTTTATAAATTAACGATTTTAACAGTACATACAGGACGTTACAATAAATATTACTGTGATGTTTCGTCAAAATCAGCTTTTAAAGAGGAGATGTCCTTTGAAGAAAAACATAACGGAAGGACGGACTTACGTACGCACGGACGGACTCGACGACGGATATCACGGTTTCTAAAAAGCTCAGGTGATTAAAATTGGAACCGTCCATTCTAAGTAAGAGATGTTAAAATCGATTAACATTTATGTGTAAATGAACAATTTTTCGCAGCATTAAAATTCATACAAATCAAAATATTCCTGTTCACCTTTGATTAATTTAGAAATCCTTGCATCTTGTTTCAGTCCTAAAGTTATATACTTTCAGGGGACTCTTGAAAATACCGATGGAAGCTGTGCGGGAGAAATGACAAAGCCGAAGACTTTTGCGTTCGGTACCATTGTATTTACAAACATTGTCGATCAATCGATTAAAATCAACCTTTGTTGCGGTAAATTTACGGATAATGGCTGACATAATAACTTAGTTTTGTAACAAAATTATGTTTTCAAATATTGTGATGTTGTTGACATCAGTTTAAAAAAGTGCACGCTTTATATAAATTGGTACAATAATATCTCATGTTGTGTAATGTCTTCTTTTAGGTAATCAGCCTCCTGGAAAGATGACTGTTATAGAGTATAATAAAAGCATCCACATTACATACGAGTTTTTGGACGGGCAACACTCGGTATGTATAAGTTGGGTTTGAAACACTAGATTGTAGTGTCTGTATATTATTGTTTTTTTATATTAGGTGGACATGTTAAAGGCGAACCGTCCTGCTTTCTAAAGACCAAGCTCAGGAATATTTCCAAAGTTATATAGTTTTCGATACGCATCTTACAGAACAAATGTCTAACAATTAATTTAATTCGCTAAACTATTAAGAACTTTGGTTCATCTTAGTCGTAAATTTAACGTTTTTACGATAACTCCACTGGTTATGCTTCTGGATTAAATCTTACATAATGTTTATACTCCGTTTGTATCAAGCATCGACAGTGAAAATTCCGTTCATGCCAAGCGTTTGACAAATACATTTCATACATTTCCAACGATAAATTTGCTCATTTTGTCATTTTTATTGTTTAAAGTTAACACTGTATTCTTGTGTCGATGCATTTGTTACAACAACGACACACACAAACTTGCAAAAGTTCACTTGTAGATGGCATGGGTCACAACATACCACTTTCAAACTGTGTGTTCATATTATGGATTTATTTACTAGTATTTTGTGATGTTTATAATATATCTTTAATTGTGCAATTAATCAGGCTGAAAATGCCGCTTTTGTTTGCATAGAATTTTGGGACCTTTAGTGTCGTTTTTGTTTCGTTGAGTGATCATATATGTTTTTAAAGGTTGCTGCTAATAAAACATTTAATCTTTTTGTTATCGTGGTTAATAATCAGATGTAACTTCATATGTGGTTATAGACAAACAATATAATAAAACGTCACTAGTGAAAATAAATATTTTGTCACGACCACGAGGGAAAAAAATATTCGACAAATCACCGAAAGCAAGCCATGTTCAGTTCAGTTTTGAAACTTTTGCGCGCATACATTTCTTGTAATTGTTTCTTCTAGGATGGCAACATGTATAAGGGGATTACTAAGAGCGCGTTTCTCCCTAACTCGGTCGTAGGACAGAACATTTGCAGAATGCTGAAAGTGGCCTTTGAAAGGAAATTGGTGTTTACCATTAACAGTGGTGGCGTAATTGTATATAACGACATAGACCATTGTGGCTCCATTTACAATCGGAGAGAGTATGTATTTATTTTATTGTACATGCAACTATAAAATTAATTGAAGCACAGATAAATATAACAATAAATATATTAAGTTAAAAATGCTAAAGATTTAGATAATATGCATTTTTTTAACACTACTTTAGCTTAATGGGGTTTATGTAAATGACTTCATTACACGTGTGGATGCGGACACTACTCTACATTGAAACTCAAGTAACAATGAGATGAAGGGGGCAAACCAATATATGTAGTTCGTATATAGCATATCATAGATCATTAATGTAATCTTGCAACTCCTGACCATGTTACATTTTATGCTATTCGGGGAGTAAATAATACCAGTTAAAGATTGCACACTCATTTAGCTTCGTGTTGACTGAAATGATTTCAAGAATATTTTTCTCTGCTTTGTATTCATGCATTATTTATTTGATAAAAGTGAAGTACAAGATCAGTTTTGATTTCATATGTTTTGCGTACTCGCAATGATGATTGTGTCATCAATCAAGGCATGCCGCTGAAATAAACAAATATGTGTTATCAAATATATGAAAGTTAGTATAATTTAAACTTTAAAAAAAACACTTTGGGCGACTTTAATACAGGATTATTCAAGATACCGTAGACACAGATTTTTACTTGCAGTCGGTACCATTTACCCCAATGTCTTATTATTGGAATATGTATTTCAGTTTCAGATCATATTGTCCCAGAGTAACCGCACAGTTGGAAGCTAAGGGCATCACGTTGGCTGACATTGACACCAACGACAATTTTGAGGGAAGATTTACTGTAGACTGATTAGATAAAAACGTATAATGTTAGTTGATAAAGCCTTAACAATATTTTGAAAAGAATCGTGAATATACTTTTATCAGTTAAAAAGCAAATTTGAACAGTGGTGTAACATTTACCCAAACAATAATTTTTAAGGAACCGAGACATTAAACAAATCAATTGAAAGGAAGTGTGTAGCCTTTTCTGATATTTACTCTTAATCATTTATTATTTATAGCGGAGAATGAGGTGAGACTTTGAAGGAGCTCACATATTCTGGAATGTATAACTATGTAATATATTTTGTAATTCTTGGATTTTGATAAGTATTCTTTTTTGCTCGACTATAATCACATAGTTCGAGCTAAACTACTCCCCCCATTTGTCGGCGTTTGGCTCTGCGTAAACCTATGGTTAAGGTTTGCGTGCACCATCTCAGTATCACTGTTTATTCTTCGTGTTTTTAATTGACACATAAAACATTTTCTCGTGGATATTGTTTAAGGTAACTTTACAAGTTCAATAAATCTGACCTCCAATTAAGTTGATTTCTAAACATTTAAAATAAATATAGGTTAACGTTCCCGTCTCACTCTTTATCTACCACAGATATTAAAATACACTTCGACATGTGTTCTGGGTCTTTATAATCAGTAACTGATAAAGACCTGTGACTTTGACCAGCCTCTGAGAAGGATTATTCCTTGTATTTAACTTGGCCAAAGCTTGCGTGCAAGATGAAATGCAGGAAATGCCTGCGTGCAACAAGTACATATCTTTATAACTACTAAAGATATTATATTGAAACTTCACTTTTGTCTACGGTTCGTCATCCGATGTCACTTATTAATGCCCATAACTTAGACGTGCAATTTAGCTAAGTAATGACCCTATAACCACTACATATACTTAAATAAAACTTGAAGTATGTGTTACGTGTCTTTATAAATCACTGACCAAAATCTATAACACTGACCTTTCATAAGGATTATGTCCCTTTTTATAATTAAACAAATCAGGTTTATGTTCGCAAAACGGTTTTCGTGCAACGAGTACATATCTCTATAACAAAAACAGGTACTCACACATAGCTGACCTGCAATTTAGTAAAATTAGTTTTGCTCTTAAGAAATTCAATTTGCCAATGGGTATAATTATCGCTATAATTAATTATTTCATGTGTAATATAAGGTTCTTTTTTCTATTTATCAAGCGTTTATCTTTGTGAATGTTTAACAAAAATGGTTACACTTCTACAAATATTCAGATGTGTGGTTACAATAAATATATATGTGTTATGAAGTTTACTCTAGAACGAAGCATTGTCATGAATATATATATGTCAGGGATATTTTTGAAAATAGTTGTTTAGCAACTAAAAGATCAGTGATCTGTTTGGCAGGAAAAAAAATTATAGTGATACAATGGCATCGCTCTTTCGTTTGCACTTATCTAACTTGCTCCATTGACGTAAAAGTACTCTATTCCTCTGTGCAATGTCTGTCATTGTAACATATTCCAAACATTATTTGTTTGCAGCAAATACATTCTATTTGATAATATATTTTTTTGCTGAATAACTGTTGGCTTTATTTTGGTAATTGCTTAAGCCATATTTATATATGTTAATATAGTAGGTGTTTGCTCTGCAATTCGTTTGTGTATTACAAAATGTACTTGCAAACAATGGTCGTCTTGTCTAATTGACAAATGATTATAACTATGTTCTTATTTTAATAAACAGTACCGTAATCAAGTACACTTTAAAGTTTTCTATTACATATAAAAAGGCTCAAACGCATGTTGAATCGTGTTTTGTGTTATTCCTGAAAAAGGAGGTATTAGATTTTTGTTGTAAGAGTTAAAAATATAAAGAGTTAATTAACTTGCATTTAGCGACCATATTAGGAACGCTCTTTTTATTTCACGTCTTCAAAACTAAAGCCAGTAACGCATGTCATAGTTCCAAACATTATATATATTTACTTTCCTAAAGATGTACAGATGCTAGACATCGTAACAGGAATCTGTGATCCCCACCGCAATCATATTCAGGCTTAAATTGATCCGTATATCGTGCATCGTTGTCGACAACTTTTTTTTTCAAATTTATATAAGCGCTCTGAATTGTATAATGTCAACCGGTATACCGTACTGGAAGAGTGCTTCTTTTAAGAATCAGATGGGTCAGATTAAGCAGACGGAACTATTCAGACTGATGCATAATGTATTGGTAGGAATGTAGAGAAGTCAATATTGGCCGTGGATGGATCTTTATTAAACAAAATAATCATAATACTGTTTTTGAATTAAACGCTTTCATTGTCAGGGACATTTATATTTACCATTTCATTTAAGGCTAAATTGTCGGCCCCAATTGAAACTCGTCTGCACAGTATACCATGCGGAGACATTGAATATTATATTTTGGATGATTATAATGCCAATTCTCTTTAAAGATTGATTTTCGGCATGGACATGATACTCATTTAGGCCGTGTAGTTTTTTAAGTAAACAAAATTGAAATGGCATTTGTAATTCAAAAGTAAGTTAATATTTGTGTTCGTATTTTATTTAAAACAATTTTTAGAGCATTTAATAATTAATTAAAAATAAAATAATTTGTTCTTAAAAATTCCAATGGATTCTGTGTAATTTAAGCAAAACTTGATAGTATGTTATCCTAGTCGGATACGAAGGGTATTCAGATATTACATTAGTTTCCGGGTCGTGTGATTTTCCGAATCAACGGCTTACGGCTAGGTGGCAAAGAATTCGCACATTGATTTGACTCCTGCAAATACGAGATCTGTTTTTCAATCCGAGGGAAACTTCGAATACAAATCGAACGGTACAAGGCATCCGTGGTGTATTCAACTTCCGGCATCTTGGTGTTCGTAGGGGAAGACAATGGGAGTAACCGATATCGGTAGCCTCATTTGTGGCGAGGGTAAGCTTCATTGGGACCATACAACCTCATTGAGGCATATTTTAGCCAAGAACCTGCGGGACGGAAAGGTCGGCGTCATTGAAGCCGGGAGCTTCATTGAGGAATAGGTCGACCTCAAGCCTGAATTGTAAATATTCATGCCACTTGATTTGTGTTCGTTAATCAAGCAAAGGCAAAGTCGCCTAGGGAAAATTATGTATTGTTTTGTTATAGTTGTAATTAACCTACCTTTAGTGGGCTTCGGAAAAATTAAAGATCCAATATGTCGTCATTGTATTGGTAACTTTTGTGACTGTAACGTGCTTACAAACACCTTTAAAAAAATAGGTCTAATAACGTTTACGTTGTCAGTGTGGCCATACCACGTGGTCCGTGACGTCATTTTGGCTAGCACGCTAAGTAGAAATTTGTCAACATTGGCCCCGCTTAGAAACTTAAATCCACGTAAGTATCTTATTATTTACTATTTTTCGACAAAATAAAGCGCAGGCTAAGGGTAAAGTTGAGCACTATTCCCGGTTATATAAATATTTGACACCAGATGAGCAGTTTAGTCTATCATTCGAGGCAAATTCCTAGTTTTTACGCTACAATGCACGCAAGCACGACAAGCACATTTGAAATCGTCCAAAATATATGTTTTATATTCCTTTTTGCAGTGCACCAAAATGTGCGGACGTGATTTATTCCACATAAAATGTGTTTTGTCCGAAAAAATTACCTGAAAACACCATCTAATGACATTTTTGATGTATATCAACACTTTGGCTAACACGACAAGCAACGAAATTTAAGGCAAGCACGACAAGTCGATATTCGGCTAGGACGACTAGTAGTTATAAGTATAGAATTGGTAACTTCTATGTTGTCAAACAATTTCCTTCAATTAATTTTAATGTGTGTGTCCCTTTAATAGTTCGTGTCTATTTACTGTCTTCGTGTGATTCTGTGCCCTGTCCTGTGTGCGTTCAGGCGTGTACAATATATAAAAAGTAACGTTTTTAAGATCTCTATTACAAATGTTATCATTCCATTTGTAAATCGTCACTCGCGGATAACAGGCTTATAAATCGGGTTTATGTCGTATAATGCCGAAAATTGACCTCCGATGCATTTAGATTCCAACCCAAACTATTGCTAAAACTTTCAGGCACTTCTTCTATACAACCTCGAAAAAGAATGTGTACAAACTCGTTGGTCAATATAACGTCGATGGCAAAGGTGAAGATGAACATCACATCAAGAGCTCTTCCGCCATTGGTAATTTTGTTTGTCCGTAATGCTTATTTAGTCGTGCACAAACTGCAATTATGGAAATACATGTAATATGTGCATTCGGCATATTTTAAGTAAAATTTAAAAAAAAATATGTTATTTCAACTGTATTAATGTATTTATTTGTATTTATTTCAATATTAGAGACCACGAGTTTGACAACCCGGGGAGACTCCGTGTGAAGCCGAAGTCAAAAGAGGCCAAAATGGACGCAAGTCGAAATGCTGTTGCCAGGGGAACATTAGGAGTACGGTGGGATTGTGCGAGGAGAAACGAAAGCAAGTTATTGCCTACGTATAGACTTGGACTAGACATGAAAGAAATTTGATTAGATACCGCCTTCCCGAAGAATTCCGTGTTTTATAGGGATTGAATCAAGTAGCTTGACTTGAGTGAGATATATATAATTATTCTTGTGCATAGTGTGTGTTTATTCCAGTATTTAAGTTAATTGTGTCGTGTTCTGAGAAAACTGGGTATAATGCTCGTGCATAAATTGTCATCCCAGATTAGCCTGTGCAGTCCGCACAGGATAATCAGGGACGACATTTCCCGCTTTAATGGAATTTTTCATTTAAATGATGTCTCTTCTTAGCAAAAATCCAGTTTATGTGCAAAGTGTCGTCCCTGATTAGCCTTTGCTGACTGCACAGGCAAATCTGGGACGACTCTTTACGCACATGCATTATGCCCAGTTTTCTCAGTACACGACACAATTGTGCTGAATATTAACCTCACTCAAATAAATGTTAATGGTATGTGTTTATTGTCGCCTTTGTTAATCCGATCATAATTGCTTGCAAATAATTAATTGAAGCTTTGAACAGCATTGAGTTAAACGTTGTTTTTATAACTCTATTTTTTTCCAAAACTGTAAAATATTTAAACTGCCCTAATTTAATACTCCATTTTATATATCGGCATTGAGCATTGCGTGTCACAAAGATAATTGAGAAATTTGGGATAAAAGCAAAGTATAATATTACATAAATGCTCATTTGCCTTTGCTTTTTACGTTTGATTTGCTCAATGCAGTTAACGAACAACGAAGATTTGCCCCCTCAATGTGAGTACCAATAACACGAATTTTGCATGAATTTTGAACTGATTTGTCATGTTTTCATTCATTTTGTTTCAGAAATTAACACAACGCAGTGTATGTTTTATTAATAATTTTAATTAATGAAACGATATTTAAAGGCATCATTAAATCACATGTTAATCACAATCTAAATCACAATTGCTATAATGTAACAGTAGCGTTAACAAAACAANAAGACTTCGCAGTGTGGGTGCGGTGCTTTAATAAAAATCTAATCATTTAAAAATATCTATACATTTGAATAAACTGTAAGAATAGCGTTTTAAACGCAATGAACTCAATAATAAAAATACTGTGCATTAACACTATACGTTTAAAAGTACATTAATTTTAAGATACCGTGCGAACTAGGTCAACCACGTTTTCTGAACAATTTCGTGTCAGAAAACGGATTGACCTACTAGATATTATTGTTAAGGAATTTCAACCAATCAGCGCGATCGTTGGAAAAAGCTGACAGCCAATGAAAAAAACTGCATGTTGTGAACACCAAAAAAAATAAATTGAAAATAGGTCTTAAGTAAATTTTCATATATTTATAACATAATATTGCACTTTATTAAAGAATGTTGATATGTTGCGTCAAATGTTGCATTTTATATCAATCAGTTTGGCTCATTGGGTCATTGTCGACCTGAAATGGCCCACAAGTCACCCGGGGGTAACTAGAAGCCTTTTTATGTCACCTTCGGGTGACTTCAAGCCGACGCTTGTCACCACCTGGTGACTCTAATAGGCTTCATGTCACCACAGGGTGACATGAATCGGCGTCTAGTCACCCCCGGTTGACCAAAATCGGCTTAAAGTCGCCCCAGGGTGACATGAATCGGCTTCTAGTCACCCCGAGTGACTTGTGGGCCATTTCAGGTCGAAAATGACACAATGAGGTTCAGTTCGTCTTAACGATATTTGACTTATTGGAGACTGTTCATCGAAATCAAAAGATTAAAATGAAACCTGACTCAAGAAGGGTGTGTCAGACATTCGCCAGATTTAGTTGGTACTTTTTTCAGACATATAGTATCTCTGTCAGATTCCGAGGCTTGTTTTCGGTTAAAGTTTCACATTTGTTTATAGCACTTGTGCAAGACAGCATCGAAGTTATTGTCCGACATTATATTTTTGTGTTTACTGTACCGAATCAAGAGAATGTTTTGAAATTCTAATTAAATTTGTGTTTATTACCTCAACAATAACATCGCTTCAGAAACATAAATAATAACAACTGGTCGTTCTAGCCGAATATCGACTTGTCGTGCTTGCCTTAAATTTCGTTGCTTGTCGTGTAAGCCAAAGTGTTGATGTACATCAAAAATGTCATTTAATGTCGTTTTCAGGTATTTTTTTCGGACAAAACACATTTTATGTGCAATAAATCACGTCCGCACATTTTGGTGCACTGCAAAAAGGAATATAAAACCGATATTTTAGACGATTTCAAATGTGCTTGTCGTGCTTGCGTGCATTGTAGCGTAAACACTAGAAATTTGCCTCGAATGATAGACTAAACTACTCATCTGGTGTCAAATATTTATATAACCGGGAATAGTGCTCAACTTTACCCTTAGCCTGCGCTTTATTTCGTCAAAAAATAGTTAATGATAAGATACTTGCGTGGATTTGAAGTTTCTAAGCGGGGCTAATGTTGACAAATTTCTACTTAGCGTGCTAGCCAAAATGACGTAACGGACCACGTGGTATGGCCACACTGGTTGTGTGTAAATTAAATTATAGATTGCATCATACGTTGAACGTATTTTAGCATAGTATGTTTTCGTTACAAGTTACATTTACATAAGGAACGGTAAGTTTTAATGATTTTAAATTTACTCGTTTAAGCACGTGCATTTCCCTGTATAATTAGCCGCAATTCTTCAGAACTATTTTCAAATCATTAGACCATGCTCGTTATTGCAGATTAACAAACATTTTATTACGTTCTTTGTATATATAAGACAAGCGTTGAATCATGTTTTTAATTGAGGCATACATGTATCTATTTAGCGTCTTCAGTAAGGTCTGAAATAGTTTAACAAAATACAAGCATTATATTAAATATATGCTTTAGTTTAGTTTAAACCAATTTATTTTAGCTCGATTGCAGCGAAGTAACCAGTACTTGTTGTCTTTTGAACGCTCCCATTGTCGCGATCGAACCCTTGTTATTTTGTCTAAGTTATCACTATAACATAAATATATGAGGATAAACAGTGCACCCACATCTCGACCTGTACTTTAAGATACACTCTTTATAAATTTGAATGGATTGTGTTCATTTCAAACTTTCGATATAAAAAGCTATAACATAATTTTAAAAGCTGAGTTGCGTCTAAGATTATGCAAAAGCGAACAACTTCAGTGCCTTCAGCGCTTTGATTTATGTATGGTGGTTTACACTTTGGTAATGACACGAATTTTGAGCGATACTACCAAGGAAGAAAGCCGATGCATTAATAGAAGTCAAAGAGACTTGTTCACAGTTTGGTAAAATGACGAATTTCAAAATAATTGCCATATATTCAAAAAATAATGTAAGAATTATGTTTAAACAAGTGAAATATCGCTATTCACTATTCGAAATCGGTAAAATAATAAAGCCTTCAAAAGGCTTTTACTCGATAATTTGGAAAATCCGTCGAGTATTAGTAAAGGGTTTATGTTTCCCTGTATAATTTGTAAGGCTACGTGGTGCAATGGTATCGCGTTGGCTTTTGCATCCAGAGGACACTGGTTCGAATCCCGGAGATGGCAATATTTTTTATTCAACTTGTTTTCTTGCTATTATAATTAGTTAAGACTATTAACGGTTGGGATGTATATATGTCACTTTAAATTAATTCGTTTAAAGGGACTTGTTCACAGATTTTCGTAATATTGAAAAATGGTATTACATATGTAAACTTACACAGCTATAATGTTTAAATCCATCTATACTTTGGATTTCGTAGGTGGTCTGTATAAGATTTATGAAATACTTGTTAATTAATACCAAACGTCGTCATTTTGATTTGCGTGTTTGTTTAGCTGCAGACACCGTGTCATAATATCAGTTTAATTAAATAGTGTACTATGACTAGAGCATTTGGGCTGCCTGTATTTTTTTTCGAATAGGTAGCAAGCAAAGTCTAATGCGTATGCTATTGTTACATACATGAGCCATACTTGAAATTTATTTTAGTACAGCTAACTGTAAGCTTCAGTACAATTTGACATAATTAGACATATTTAATCACATGTATACTGTCGATGCATATTAATATAAATGTCCAATATTTAATAATACATGTATGTCTTATTGCAATGAAACGTATTATTTCTTTGTTCTTATCATTAATTATTGAGTTTGTAAACACCGTATGCTTAATTTGTCCACTTGGGCTTTTGGCCTTCTGGGTGTTTTGTCTAAAAAAACTGTCACCTGTAAATAGTCTTTTTTATTTTATTTTTCATTCCATACCTTTACATCCTCAATAGGATATAATAGCCAATAAAGTTTGAGTGTAATGCTATGCTATTATATATGGTCAGATATCTTGCATGTTTTCGTACTAAAGAAAAAGACGTGCATTTCGTTTTAGATCCTTTTTAGGATGTAAAGGTATGAAATTAAAAATGTGTATTTAAAACACCCTAGTCATAAAACAGAGCTCACCAAATTAAAGTTATACTGATCGTTAATTACGTTTTGACGCAAATCTGTTTCTTATTAAATTTTACGAAACAAATTGCCCTATGTCCACAAAACATTTTCTATGAATTCACTATACGTTGCCTCGTTTATAGTAATTTCGTTAAAGGCATCATACATGTAATCTATCGCATAAAGATTCATTATGCAATATATGCGATACCAATTATATTTTAAAAGCTATTTTAATCCGGGTCGGTTGGTAAGATATTCATAAGAAACGATTTTTATTCAAAATTTGTATTTTAGTAGATATTCCAAACATATGATTTATATACACTAACATTTCGTTTTCCGCTCTTTGAAAAACATCCGTGTTTGGTATAGGAGTGGTATCTCTCTCTCTCTCTCTCTCTCTCTCTCTCTCTCTCTCTCTCTCTCTCTCTCTCTCTTTCTTTCTCTCTCTTTCTCTCTCTCTCTCTGTCTCTCTCTCTGACAATTAACTTATCGATAATTAATGCACGTCTTATAACGCAGAAAATTAAGAAAGAAATGAATATATAAATGTATGTGTGTTAGTGGCATCGTTATTGTTACGATACCGTAAATTTCCTTAATGAGTTGATGAAAGCCCCAAACTTTTTGTTTGATATTTTCAGCAATTAGTACATTAATCGCCAGTCACAGAAATATAAAGGCAACTTCTCACAATTTCGACAAACGGTCAGATGTATAAAAGAAGCAGGCGGCTACCAATTAGCAATGTGGGTTTAATAAACAAACAACTGCTATCGAGTGCAGTAAACTGTCACTTGCCAATATCTCCATAGCGACCGAGGAGTCCACTGGCAAGATGTTTATCACGTGACTATCACAGCGTCATGGCCGCCATTTTGTTTTATTGAAAGTTGCGAAATCGTTGATTGTTATGAATAAAGTTGTCGTTGTTAGCTATCTCAATGGCCTTTTGGGAGTGTAAAATGGCGGTCTTTGGTCTTTGTTCGCAGGTGGGCTTTATTCGCAGGACAATATATAGTGAAATCGTTCGGGAGGAAATCGTTGTGGTCTTAATGGACAGGTGGTATCTATTAAAAGGTGGTCGCTAGGACAGGTAATATATATGGACAGAAAAGCTTGATATTGTTGACCATGTTTATATTAACTTCTTATATATGAGCCTCGCTGTAAAAATAGGGTTTAATGCATGTGCATTGTTCCAGATTAGCCAGTGAAGTCCGCATAGGCTAATCAGGGACGACATTTTCAGCCTAAATTGAATTTTTGTTATGAAGGGACTTTCTTAAAAGCGGAAAGTGTCGTCCCTTAATAGCCTGTGCGGACTGCACAGGTAAATCTGGGAGGACACTTTACGCACATGCATTAAACCCCCTTTTCTCAGAGCGCGACTCATATGTATTCAATTCCAAAAATCTTCAGATTCCTTTGAAAAAGCCCAGCAGAAGGCTAAAGAGGTTGAAGAGGAGTCGGATCTGCAAACAGATGCAGATGTAAGGCAGCCACCAGTTGCTCAAAAAAGAAAACACAGGTAATCTCAAATTAACTAAGAATGTTTTTAACATGTTCGTGACGACAAAAGCCAAACGCAATATGCGTTCATAATAGCAACAATTACAACCTCTATTGCAATAAAAATACGTTCTTAAACATAATTAAATATAATAATAAACGAAAAAACAACATTGGAATATGAAATAACATAATGATAAGGTTCCTTTGATTTTAGGCCAAACTACGAAGCGTGACTCTAGTTCAGACACAGAAGATGCAGCGTCTCAAACTGGGGTTGCAAAGAGGCAGTTGGTAACAACCAACAAAGACTCGGCAACCGTCATTCCATCTCACCCCTCCCCCAAATCTCCATACCAGCTGAACAAAATTTGATTACCCTATGTTGCTGGGGGCAGAATCCGGGATGTCAACACCGAAACAGATTAGTAAACGGCCACGTCAAGATGCAACACTATTGTTGCCCAGATCCAGCCCTCACATTTCTTCTGACAGACCACAGCCGCTGTTACAGGTACAAACTATTCCTGAAGTTTTTTCTTTGATTGTTTGCTTGCTATTTTGTATTATGTATTTATTTTTACTTTGCACCTTTATCTTATTCAAGGGAAGTATTTTTATGTCCCCCAGTCTATACTGGGGGACATATTGTTTTTGCCCTGTCTGTTGGTTTGTTGGTTTGTTTGTTTGCGTCAAACTTTAACATTGGCCATAAGTTTTGCAAAATTGAAGATAACAACTTGATATATAATGCATTCATGTGTATCTCATGGAGCGGCACATTTTGAGTTGTGAAAGGTCAAGGTCATCCCTCAAGGTCAAAGGTCAAATATATGGGGGACATAGTGTTTCACAAACACATCTTGTTTAACTACATGTTTTGCATTTGCATTTTAAATACTGTGCTAAAATGCATAAACATAGTGTAAAAAATAGTTTCTATAATTTAACAATGAGAGGACTATTTTTTTTTATTTCCCTTAATTACACTGAGTAAAATTAATTTGTTAAATACATAAAATTTTGTTAAATACATAAAACTTTAAGGTGTTCATTTCTAAAATATTAATAAATGGTACTAATTTGAATTAACCATGACATCCTGATTATACAAGTAAGTTATATGCAACACAGTCATATCCTTAATCAATTTAAGGAAGGGATGTATCTATCCTGCGCTCCTTAGAGGAAATCAAACAGGATCAGCGGGAGATCAATGCAATGTTGGCTACATTGATCCAACAAATGCACAGACCTGTGGGGTCCAGGAACTTCCAGAAGGAATCGTCCTTCCAGTGAAAAGATTGGAGGATGCTGAGGACATTGAACAAAGGCTATGTGATAAAGCCATATTGCAGATGTTGGTATGTACTGTCGGACTCGTGTTGTGAAATTGTATGTAGAATTATGTGTATAATCTTCTAATTCGGCTTTCTAAGTTGTCATAGGTCGTACCCTAAACATTTTTTAAACTTTTATATATTTGTTCCTCACAGGTTGACTTTTTATCCAATGTTGGGGGGTCCTCCGTCAAACTCATGACCAAGCGGCTACTGGCGGGGGTCCTTAACAACCAGTTTGCTACAGGTTTCATCTGGACCGGGCGCGGAAAGATGTCCTTTCAGTCCCTGAAGCTGTGTTTAGCAATTCTCCGTAAGACACTTTATATCAGCATATTAAGTACTTGTCAGCAGTAGTGCAATACTTTATGCAGATGATTTAAAGAATGAGTTCTTCTGGTGACTACACGTATATGAATTAAACTGCCATGATAATTGCGGTTTTAAAACCGTTAATCAAAATTTAATAGCAATGTATATTTAAAAAGTTAGCAAAATACTTGTCCATGAAAAAGCAAGTGAATATCCTGTTTTAATAAATTTAAAATCTGAAGATATTAAAGAAAATGCATTCAAATGATCATTCATATACCTAAACATGTACTTTTTCAGAAGCTGTCAAGCGAGTGTTTCCAAACACAACTACCAGTGAGACGGAGTTCTTCATAAACGAATGGCTGATAAATGCAAGTGATCATGGGAGAGGGCGCAAAAACCGCACCAAGCCACCAACGATGGCATCAGCCATGTCTGAAGAAGATTCGGATCATTAGTTATTTCTTTACTTTGTGACTGTTAATTTTGTTAATACTTACTAATAAGGTTTACAATTTATATCTTTACTTATGCTCTTTAAATTATGATTTTTATTGTGTAAGCCTAATAATTAGACTGCCTAGACTAGTCTGCTTTGTCCATATACCGATAACATAATTAATGTGTTATTTGACTGTCTGTTAACTTGCATGTAAAAAACTTAGTTTTTTCTTTTTCAAATTTTTAACATGACACTTATGTATTCAAATCAAAAGGCTTTATCTTTTTATCATATTCAAGAACATTAAGTATTGTTTGAAATCCAATGACATTATTGGTTGGATTCAGTTTTCAAAATTCTTTGATTAATCATGCAGAGACAAACGTGTCTGATAAATCAATTTAGCATGACGCAATACGTGTATTTTAAGTATTTAGTTTATGTATTTAATGCTTTCATATTTTCCACTATGGTTGTGTCTTTTTTATTTTCTATATGAGTTCAGACAAAAATTATAATATAATTTCAACTGACTTTATAAATGCGAATTTACATTCACTCATGTGTTAGTATGTAAAGGTTGTTTTTCAAACACCACACCGTCTGGACATTGTAATGATTTGTCGGTTATATGTGTAATGTAAATGACATCGTACTTTGTTATCTCAGTACTAACCTTCTTAAAATGGTGTGCGACCTCGCACGGAAACACATTTTAGAAATATTTATAAAAGTACGTTGACAATATTTTACCGTTGGAATGTATGTTACAATATATGATACATATAATAGGTGTACATTTTTCATAATTCCTTAATATAATGCATATACAATCATGAAAATCATTTATTTCAAATAGCAAATAAAATTACCATTCAATTGCATGTACCAGCGTATGTATGTATACTATATTTAGTAGTTTTGAACTTTCAACTATACAACTCTACCTATTTTTATGACGAGGAAGGTCAACAACATGATCATTAAAAGTATAAGCAAATATCATTGTGTTTATTATTTATTTATTTAGAGGATGCGAGCACCACATATAACCGATAACGGGCCGACGGCGGCCCGATATATAACTTGCCGATAACGGACTGACGGCGGTCCGATAAATAACTTTAAAAAAATAATGCCGATGGGAAAAACGATAACGGCCCGCTGTCGTTGCCGATATCGGGCCGATATAAGAACGAGATCGTACCGACAGCGGCCCGATATGTGTTTGCTAGCTTGGGATTTGTTACGAAACATGTTCCTCAAAGCTGTCACGAATCTCAAAGATAATGTCAGAAACATATTCTAGTTTAGTTTTATTTGATGTCGTATATCTGCATAATGAAAACATGATGACCCGTTATTATCACCCGCCAGAGGCGGAGGGATATTGTTTTGGCGTTGTCCGTCCGTCCGTCCGTCCGTCCATCCGTCCGTCCGTCCGGAACACTTGTGTCCGGAGCAATATCTTGAAAGTGCTTTGGCGGATTTCATTGTAACTTGGTATGAGTATATATATGGATAAGACGATGATGCACGCCAAATAGCATTGTACAACATCTGTAAATAACGGAGTTATAGCCCTTTGTATATTGAAAAAATGCTTTTGACTATAGGCACTTTTGTTTCCGGAGCCATATCTTAAAAGTGCTTTGGCGGATTTCATTGAAACTTGGTATGAGTATATATATGGATAAGACGATGATGCACGCCAAATGGCATTGTACACCATCTGTTAATAACGGAGTTATGGCCCTTTGTATCTTGAAAAAATGCTTTTTACTATAGGCACTTTTGTGTCCGGAGCCATATCTTGGAAGTGCTTTGGCGGATTTCATTGAAACTTGATATGAGTATATATATGGATAAGACGATGATGCACGCCAAATGGTATTGTACAACATCTGTTAATAACGGAGTTATCGCCCTTTGTATAGTAGTACGTTCATCCGTCCGATTTGCACCCATCCTTAAACAAAATATATGTTGCGGGGGATATCAATTCTACGAATTTGCTTGTTTTTTTTTTATTGATTTCCTGTTATAAAGAGGTTTTAATTGTGTCGGTTAGATACTTGACCATGTTCCGTTTAAATAGACTGCTTTATAAAACCATACTTGTTAGTGGCCTTTAATAAAGAAGAATCAGACTTTAAGTTTTACTTTTTGCAGCAAATTTATTTGTTAGTGTATTATATCACATCACCTTGCCATGATCAAAATTGTATTGATTGTGTTGTTTGTATTGTCTTGTATGACTGCCATCTTTGATAAGAAGAACATTATTTTATTGTAATTGTAAGAGAAAATAATACGTATACAGTCATATGTTTCTGTTGGAAAAAACATAGATTTGCGGGAAACACGATGTCCCCCTAACGAGGATATTTAGTAGAACGACGGCATTGCAAACACCATCTTCTTTATGAGACGATCCACGATATATACCAGCACATATTAAAACTATTTAAAGATATCACATTCGAACAGAAGTATTTATTTGAGACAATTTCAGGTGTTCATTGAACTAAATTGAATTCACATATCAATCGCAAAAATCTACATATTCTGTACAAATTTATATTATATATTACATTGGGCTATATCGTTTATGTATTTGGTTTTCAACCAATTATCAAGTGTAACAATTAATGGCGATCGATCAAAATCTTTAGTTGATATGTCTTAGAAACAACATGTTTTCGTCCATGTGTATCTTATGAATACGTCAATCGCAAAATAACATCTAGAAATGTAATAAATCATTTGCATAACAATGACATCAAATATCATCAATCGTTGCAATGTTAATTGTGTGTTGTTACGCAAATAGACATGTGCTCCTATAAACGTGAAAGATAAAGAAGAAGTCGATTATTTGCAACGCAACGTCTTGAAATAAGTAAAACAAACGATTGCGAGTACTGTGAATCTCTGAGTGTGGATGTTCATGGTTTGCTATATTAACCACGCAAATATAACATTTAGTTGCATACTATTTTGAAAAGCATGAACTGTAATCAACACTTCATATATACACATTGTCAATTTGTACTAAATTTTGAGATTTTCAAGATAGTCTCTAGAATCACTCCGGTCTCGATATCAAATTAGCAAGCATATGGGACCGTCTTAAACATCTCAAGATAAAGTACACATTGACTGGGCTTGTCATGGGCTTGGAGACCAGTTGTGGTGTTTGTCTCGATCTAATGGACCCGTAGTTCATCTGCACGTCGTTTGTCGCGTGTTGTCTAAGTACAACTGCAAAGGTTCCGCCAATGCAGTTGTACGGCGAAGGTAAGAACAATCGGCATGTGTCTGAAAAACAAATACTATACTTTTGTAGCTATAAACTAACGACCATTAAGAAACGACACATATACATCAAGAATGTATTTGTCTTATTTTCCGAAAAAATTGACCAATTTATATCGATGTAAGAAATGATTTTCGGCGAAGAAAATACAAGTAAAAAAATTAACATGTTCAATAAATGAAGAACAATTAGTCACACAATAAGTCATCTGCTTAATTAAATCACTTACACCATTCGTTATAAACATTATAAACCGAATATCCACAATCATGAGCGGACACATCCCGTCATCATAAAATCAATAAATGATTCCTGTTTCCATAATATACAAGTAGAATTTTGACGTCCATACCGCAAAATGTATAAACAATATTGTAACATGTACGTGCTTTCTCATCTTTACGCCGAAATGAGTTTAATTCTTCCCTCACGAACACTCGTTGTGTTTTTTTTTAATCGCAATTCGTCCTAAAGGATGTCAAGATGACATTCCAGAAACTGCCAAGGAGACTGTTATAGGTCTTCTTACAAGGGATCGCTGATTGTTAGGAATCCCATGTTACTGTTTTGCTATTTATGGCTGAAAACACAAACAATATTTCGCTTAAACTGGAAATTTTCAACAGGAATGAGTACATTCTGCAAAACAAGTTTTTGATTGCATAGAAAAAGTTTGTTCATTTATATCTATATTAGCAATGTCGATTTGTTTTGAAAACCATATCATCGGACAAATATTATTTAAAATTAACTTTGCATTGGTAAGATGCTCTTCGAAACTAAAACTATGTCATTTTTATTTCGTTTGCCACAAATAAAATAACACGTGCTATAGAAACGTTTCTCTTTTTGGTGCAGCTGAAGTTTCACTGGGTTTATATTTTCGAGTGTGCTTTGCTTTTATTTGTTGTAATTAATTCATACTCAAGGAACACCTTCTGGATATGAACTGTAGATCTACATTCGCTGGTCCTTTGTTTAGGGCCAGTGACCGATTCCAATACTAGTATATCGCAGGGCAACGCAAACAACAGAATACAAAATGCACAAATGGTTAAAATAAAAGTCATTGCATGTGAATATGCTACGAGGCGCTCCATAACAAGTATGCTTCCTCATGTTGTAGATTTTTTTTCCTATTTGTCAATTTTCTGCTAGTTCTTTATAAACTTTGAAAGCAAACCGGTTTGTGAGAAGTTACACATACATCTGCAGACGACGTGAATACATAGTGTTCATAGTCTTCGGTAAAAAAATTAACGTGTTACATCAGCAATTATGCAAAGACGGCTGATGTTCGCCTTGCCCGCATGGCACTCTATTAATGAATGCGTATAGGGGTGTCAAACATTTGATCAACTCCGACGTTTCTCGAACATGTGAAATTGCAAAGAATATGTGTCACAAGAAGAGATGTCTGCAATGAAACAGGACTTTGAAACAAGTAAAATACATCCAGACCAATAATCTATTAATACAGATTTAGTTCAACGATCACCAGACGATGATATCTGCAGTCCTATTTGATATGTAAACACACGTTGCGTTCCCTTCACAGTTCCAGTTAACATGATTAAGTGACATATTACATATTTCTCAGCCGCTGCCCTTTTAATGATTCCCTCCACGTAATCTGGAATGCAAAAACAATAAACCCGTCAAAGCTTTGCCGTATTAATAAACGTGGCGTGCACAAACTACAAGCGTCAGTGGCATTTTATGACCAAACGTCTATTAAATTATAGTGTTAAACACGTACATGTATATATTATAGCTTATAATTGACTACCTCTTTTTAAGCTAAGTTACGTCACTAACTGATTCACAATGGCTCATTTACAACAAGTGCTATATTACAGTGAGACATTCGCTATACTGTTGTTGACGTCTCCATCGACAATTATCGCCACTGGTGATTAATAATGTATGTAAAAGCTTAAAATAATATCATGAGTGCAAAATCGTATTTATGGTATAAGTTTTTGGATTATCAGGTGGATATAATTGAAGGGACTGGAAAATCAATAAACGAATAGTAAAATGTGAAACAGTCAGGTGTCCGAGCTCAGTTTACATTTAACAAATTTTAACAGATAACCAATACGTATAGCATATATTTAATTTTTTGCGACCTGTGTTGGTATTTACTTAAAATAGAATGTCTTCGCATTTTGAGTGCAGTAGCATTTTATTTTGGTAATGTCATTAACCTGAAAACATGTAACATTATGTTACATGAGGTTCCATTTACATTTACATAAATGACTATTCCATACATCTTTAAATAAACATGTGTTTTTGTAAATAAATAATAATTATAAATAATTTCAATAAAAATATGCACCATGATATGCGCAAAGGTTTTAAATGATCACGGTCATATATAATTAACAACACTTTACTACAGATTTTATTGCAACTTTCAATACATGACAATTGCATTATAAAAATGACAAAACAGTAAACTGCGTTCATAATGAAATTCGGTTGTTACATATTAAACATTGCTTAACGAAAATCAAATTTAGGCGAAACGTATCGTCCCTGATTAGCTGCTCGGACTGTATTTATTGGAAAGTGTTTTCCAATATTGTCTAGAACCTCTTTTGCATAATGGCGTCGTTTTTGTGATAACATTTCTCTAGAATGACTGAATGCTACCTTTTAGGTCAATCTTATTATTTCTTAGAACATTTTGACTTGTTTTCTTCGCGTTACACCCATTAAGACATTTCATATGGCGACTTTCCCTCGTTTAAATGAACGTGATGGACTATCATTTTTATGTTTCTCGCGATGGTTCATGATAGTTAAGCCAGTTTCCAGACCACGCCCGTTATACACATCCGTTGTCAACAATAATATCAGATTCATCAGACGCCTGGTCTTTAACAAGCGCTTAGGTCGCCTCGTGCCAAGGAAAATAGATATTTCCAAGCGTTACATGAAGAGCAGAATGTCTCGATGTGCAATAACACATTCTTCAGTGGAGATATATTATATTTCATATCATGCTGGTTGTAATAATAACATGAAATTACCACAGATTTTATCATTGAAAGTGTTATATATATCATTTATTATATGTAATATAATTACTGTATATGTACTTGGTAATTTGATTTCAATAAAACAGTAGCGGTTTGTTAATAAAATGTCTTTCCCAATCATGTGTCTGGAGTTTTATTTCTGTATCGAATAGGCAGTCAGTAAAAGCTTCATTCCATACTTTATTATAGCACGATTAGATTTCACAATATTTCGTGAAACAGGAAAATAAATGTGATATGTATTAAACAATCATACCATATGCAAGTTTTAATTAGATTTATATAGTGCAGTAATACGTTTTGTACAAGATAAGTATTGCACCCTTAATTGTAAAATTACATGTGTGACCTTGACTGGTTGGCAAAATCAATATAATTTTACAATAATATTTTATTGTTAAAGAATGCATAGTAAAACATAGTGCACAGTGGCTATATATCTAAACATATGTATGCTATGTTACACAGTTTGATTAATAGTATTCTGTTGAGTACTGAGTGGTTGATATGTATTGTATAAATTAGGCAATGTGTAAGTTAATACGAATTGTAATCAATAAGAGTGGTTCATCTAACACGTTCAAAAATTGAATACTATAGTTTATGTTAGTAAACAAGCAACTATACAAATACGAAATATAAAGAATAAATGAGGGTTATGAATCACGTTGAATACTCCACATTCCTTCTCTCATCGATTTAGGCTATGGGAAATGATTTATAAAGCTGACTTTTAGCTGTGCTCATTTTGGATGGTTTTGGAGAACATAACCTATGCGACAAAGCGCCCTATGAGGCAGATATGTTTTTTTTTAGAAGCACAATTTTTCATTCATTAAAATACATTCATCAGTTATTAAATACACAATGAGCCACAATTAATATCAACTTACGTATTTTTAGCACATAAAACAACACAGAATACATGTCCGTTTTGAAAGATTCAGTACTTTTTAAAATTGTATTTTGAAGTTATGTTTTACAGCATCAGCCTGTGAAATGTCTTTTAATAGCTTGCTGGCTGCTGCCGGTTCTTTTAATCGATAACTAATTGATAATCAATTGATTGTGTTGTATTTCCGTATCTTGCATCCTGTGTTGTCTAAAGCGGACATTCAGCTTATCCTCAATTCCTTGTCCGAAACTCAATTATGGAACGACGATTTCATCTAAAAAAATAGCCATTTTTCTTATGCATTGTTGTTGAAGAATGTATGTAATGTTAAACAATTGCCTTGTTCGTCAGTATGATAACAAAATATACAACATCGAAGCTTGATAAAAAATAATTTTAAATGGTAACTTAACATGTTAGAAAGCCTCAATGTATGCCCGTTTGTATGATCCCTTTTTATATAGACAATAGGTCACTGACCCCTAACGAAAAGACAAGAGAACACAGATAATAACACCTTATATAATGTTTCAGTATGCCTATATGCTAAACAGATAAAAATGCTTTCAACAGTATCGATGAATAATTATCCGTGGAGCATGATAGGTACTTCTTTAAACCAGTTTTTACCCCAATACTTGTCGTCCCTTCCAAGGAAGTAACCTAACTAATGTGTGTATATCAATGTTCGTGAGCTACATAAACATAGTAAAAACACGATATACTTATAATGAATTGTGCAAAACAAACTGGTTTCTGTGCGACATTATTTTTAATACGTACATAATTACAATTTATTATAGACCTGACATATAGACCTACTCATGTAGTGTAGAAGAATGGACAAACTATAACCTGATGTTTACACCAATATGTACGCACGATATATGTGTTTGACAGTATAATGTAATGAACATTAGGTGAATTTATTTCAGATGAAACGAAAGGGTTTGACGGTGTGTGTTTCTGACAGACCAGTGTGTGTTATGATATTGTAGGTTAATTATCTTTTGAACATTTCGTCATTTAATGAAAAGGTCGAAACAATAATGCCATTTATGATTCTCTTGCATTTAATGGGGCTGTCGAAACCATCAATGCAGCTTCATGAGCATTAATATGATCTGAAATTTGCATGCTAAAATGGGTAAAAACTATGATATTTTCTAANAAACATTAACAGGAAATATAATATGATAACAATTACTTTCATGTTTTCCTGAATACCAAACCGCAATAGTTTCCTATTCTTCTATGTTTTCTTACAGTAAATGCAAATATATATTTATATATATATATAATGTTTATTTACACGTGTTTGTTTGTGTAATATATTATGTGATAAGTGTTACCTAAAGCAAGTTATTAATCGGTTTAAATTTTTTTCATTGACCGATACAATGCGTTGGTCCTAACTTAAATCATGTGTTTATGTTTGACATGATTTACCATGAGTTTTTTGTGTGAATTGTGCGTGTTTTATAATGCGAACTGTACAGGCTAATCTGGGGCGACACTTAATGCGCATGCATTCCACATGTGTTCGCAGAGCGAAGCTCAAATATGATCAAAAGGTCAAACCATACATTAAACCGATGACGTCAATGCCCAGAACATCACATACTACTAGTGTTAATTGCGCGGTTATATGTCTCAACGTCACAAAGTAATTGCAAGCAGAAAGGTATCAACAATTCTGTTTATGGCTACAAAAGGTCGTTGGTATGGCGCACAATAATGTGCTGATTATTTTTAACAATTTTACCTGAACTAAACGAGACTTATTGTATAAGTCTTCTGCAGTAATCATGTTCATCATGTCTTGTTGCATAATGAAATAAAATTAAGAATTTTCAAGGGTTTTCTCAATGCGAAAATACAGTTTAAATATCGTAAAACAAATAATATGCATTAATTGACCTGGCTGTTGATAACAAATTGTATATATTCCAGTAGATTGTGGTTTTTTGGTCAAAACTTATTAAGTAATGAATAATAATCGTGCGCCGATGACAATAACGTACATTATATTAGTGAATAAAAACCGCAAATTCTGAAAAGCATTTATTTTCTTTAAACAAAGGCAATTTAATCTTTATTAAATTTGACAACTTTCCGTAATTAGGTTTTTCTCGTAATGGTTTAACGGATGTATCACTGTGTTTATATTTCATCTCCAACGGTACAATATCTTTAAACCAATACAAATAACACCGTTCCGAACAGTAACACTATAATCTGCATGTGGTGATGATTACGAACGACGTTGTTGATTTTGATATTGTCTCATGTAAACAAATCGATCTAATCAGGTTGATGCAATGTTTTTTACATTATGAGCGTAAAACCCGTTTGTATCGAATGTATACGATGGTTTCATGATCATGTATAGGCTTTTGGTTTTCATTCATGTCCACGGTCAAAAGCAACTGAAAGAAACCTTTCACTGATTTGTCTAATGCGTCTCAGAGCCTTACTAAAGTGTTTTTAGGACACAGTTGAGTGATAGCATGACCCTGTATGGCTTCGTGTTACATCTGATCTCGTATTACATCATGGTTTTCTCAGAAACCGACGTCATTAGTAACGTCTTGCATGTGAATGGTGTATTCTTTCTGGGGAATGCTATCCAGTGAATTATTCAAACGCCGCAGGCATTTTGTGTTTTGAACTCATACTTTTGTGGGAATTTAAGTAATGTTACAATGCACCAATTATTTTTCTCATCGATAAAAGTCAGTGTACTGTTTTCCCACAGCAATACTGTAATGAATCGACAGGGCAACGTACTTAATGGGGAACATTATTGATAATACAACTTTCGTCGTCGGGATATGACCTTGGCTTGGTAATGGCTCAATGAACATACTTCATCAAATGAAATGAAGGATCTCTTAAAAACCGTTCGTCTGCACATGATCGTCGTAGATATCTTCCAGTTAAGTGGCTATTTTGGTCTGCAACAAAATGAGTGATTGTTATTTGTTAGATAAATGATATTCTGATACAGAACAGTTCGAGAAAATAGTGTTGAATTTGTTTGATAGTATAATATGTATAGGATAGATAAGATTCAATACTGAAATAAAAAGCAGATAGTTAATATAAAAACAGAATGGCTAGGCTGAGAGCCTCTTCATTAAGGGGGATCATATACAAATTATCCAATTTTAAGTCCGTCCTTAACTAAATAATAACGCTGTTTTGGGGATGAAACGCAAATATGACTCACTGTTGTGTATGATATAAGCGGAGTTAAGCCCGTTTTAGCGAAAATTACATAGTGTTTTAATTATGTCGCATTTCATTGAAATCTATTTGAGGATATAGAGATGATATTTTACAAATGTATCAATGAGCATGTGAACCTTTTCAGGAGAATAATTTTTGGCTTGTGCCAAATAAAACTTTAAACGTATTGTTGCAAGAGCGATGCATGATTAAAAACAGATTTACGGGTCTAATTTGTGCGATGTAAACCTTGAACATAGGATTAATGCAACTGCATACATATTAACAGACGAGAAAAAACAGGTCTGTTTTCTTCAGGCAGTCAATTTCAAAGCATGAAATTTTATTTAAATGCTACCAAAAAAGTTTGCATTTATTTTTGAATTAAGGAGAGATAAGTTTCTTTTTGAAGAAACAACACACGCTGTATAAACTACTATTTACTTTGTGATTCTATACAGAAACATATTCGTTGTACAATGTCGATAAATGCGCTTACTAAAAAAGCAAAATAACATATTTGTAACATATACAGGATTCCAGCTATTTCGCTTGATAACACTTTTAATGCCAACTATTTCAAAACGAGTTGTCAATGTTTCATATGGTTTGTTTTGTCGGGAAGTATTTTGGGCAAACATTTTAAGTATTCTGCAATGATTTTGTTTATTTACAATACAGTCAATTTCTTCAATTGATTGTTTTTTTAATAATGATTGAGAATCGAATAAAGCTGTGTATATCTACTTTTGAATAGCCAATGATTTATTCATTTAACTGAGAAACTGGTCATACAGTTAATTTATTGACATAACAATGTATGTATATGTATGTGTTTAAGAAGTATGTATTTACAAATGGCATATAAACATTATTTACTACGAGCTTAAACTATAAGTTGGCTTCTTACAAGTATGATTGAAGGTACCAAATGTTTAAATTGTCACTGTTTATTTCCTAAATTTCATCAATTATTGGACGCTATATTTAGGGTGTCGCTGTTTATAGGCGACAAATTAACATTAAGTTAGATGTTAATAATGCCCCTAGCAAATTGAAATGAAAATCGCAGCCGTTCGTCAAGTCGCCAAACATCATACACAGCTAGAAAGTTCGATTTGTATGGTCCACATACTATAGTTTTTTTGATAATGAAACTAAAGTATAATCATTATGATACTATAGTATAATGAATCTCATGTGTATACATTGTGCATTGTGTGAATGCATTTAACTCTTGAATAAGCATCAAAATAATACGAATTGGAAGTTTAATTATTATCCTTATTTAAATGTATGTGTACATGGATGAATAATAAACGGACACATGTTCGAAAAAAAATTTACGCCATGGCCTATCATGTTCGACAATTAAATAAGATTTTAAGTGTATAGTACCGGCAGTATTTATATATGTTTTTATACTCGTTAATGTAGAGTATAATTCCAAATTAAATATGGAATAATTCCCTTAAAATGTATGATAACTTTCATTTGAGAAGACACACACAAATGAATGGAAGTTATATACTGATTTAATTATGGCATTGTTCACCTTGAAAAAAATAATGCAGGCAATGTGACCTTTTTTTTATAGGAACCAGGATAGGAGACACTTTTTGATTAATTAATTCTATATAAAACGTAAGTCATTTAATAACTCATCGGGAGATAGTCACCAGAACGTGTCATTAAACGTTTGATTAAGTGGACAGAGTTGGAACCCTGTGATACACTTTTTACCATATAACATAACAAAGACGAAAACACAACAATAGGTTCATTATCAAGCATTAACAATAAAACAGCATAATGACAACCACGGCGATGACGAGTAGATATGTAATTAAAATATGCAATGTACTGGCAAAGTCATAATTGGAACCGTTGTATACATTAACTGCGATACAACCTGATAGACTGCAATGTCATAAATGATATATTTTCACAGAATTATGAGTCGCATGCACACACGGGACTGGTCTGAAATTGTAGCAGCTGTGGCTCATTTGCGCATGATTTAATAGCAATGTCCGTTTACCATAAACAACATACGCAAGTTTCCTTGTTCGTAATGGTTATTCTATGTGACATGATCGTGGATAATGGTTATTGCAGGCGACAATTTATTGAATGCACCGACTTTCTATGAATCGCAACAATATTGGAAGATATTTTTCACGCAGTTAAGGATATTGAAATCTGTGAAAAAGATGCGCTTACAACGATTGGATTAAATTTTATCTGATAGAGTGTTTAATTTAGTTTTTAAATTATTTTGAAATTAAATTCCAACCAAATTAAAAAAATAATCCTTATTAGATTAATATAATTTGCTCTCTTGTGATATTTAAAGTACACGTTAACATGCAAGTGAGCGTTACAGCGAAAATAGTGTTTTCAAGGAGTTTGTAATACTAATACTGGTCTGTTCTAGTCTAACATTGTGTTTAGTATTAACACTGCCGACATGTCATTTTATTCAAAGTATACACAACAACAAATTTAATGTTTCCATGTAATAAATTAACGTTTTGTAGAGTTAAAACCACTACACCACAGTGCTGTTCGGCGAGAGATACATTCCCATTACCACATTGACATTCAGGTTGGACGAATTATTATTTAACCGAGGTTATTACATTTAATATGCAAGAAATAGTAGCAATGCAGTTGTAAATAATAATTGTTATATATCAATTTATTTCCTGAGGGCAAATAATCTATTTATTTGAAACGGTCGCACACCGAGGGATTGTAACGTTCATCTTACATGTAAATGTGTTAAAACTGTTGATTACTTTATTTGCAGCCGAAACATGTTTGATTGTGGACTTATATGACGAGTAATTATGTCATATGCTACCTGATGTACACTATCCGATGAGTTTAACGCTTTCTTTTTAAAGCACGTCGTGCAAATTCGAAGATGATAATAAATGAAATGTAAATACTCACAAATTGTGCGGAAAATGTGAAAATATTTGTCTTATATTACCAAGATTAACTTACATAAAATTCGAATAACATTGATTGGAATGATTTGAACAAAGTTGTACTTGATATTGAAAACCTTTACAGAAATAGTGCATGTGCTTGTTTTAGGACAACGTCATTTATAACTCCAAAATGATAAATCAATAACATCAAATTGTTAAATGTAAAATGTAAAAATGCACGACGAAATTTCCACAGAGCCTAATATTTGTATACAACTATACATTATACAGAACCGATACAAATAAAACGTATATAAATTAACACGTCACCAGTTTTAATAATACAGATTATGTAGGCCAGTAGAAACCAGAATAGGTAATCTATAGTTCTTGACACTACCTGTGTCGTTTTGACACTCACTGTAAATGACATACTAGGGTTCGGATGCATTAACTAATTGGCTTGTGCTGGATTTGAAGAACAGTTTTGGTGTTTATCTCGCCTCCATGAACTTGTATATCCGATGAACGTCCTGTGTCGCGTGTATAAAAGGTTGAATAAGTACCACTGCAAAGTTTCAGTCAATGCAGTTGTACGGTGAAGGTTAGAATACAAGGTTTGTCTGAAAAAAACAAATACTATTATTGTATATCCATAAACAAAAGATCATTAACAAACGACATATATAAAAGTATAATGTATTTGTCTCGTTTTCAGAAAACAAATGCCTATAACCAATTTATATTGATGTATTGAATGATTTTCGGTGAATACAAATACAAATGAAAAATAAAACATGTTCAATAAAGGAAGAATAAAAATAAAACAAAAAGTCACATAATAAGTCATCTGCTACATAAAATCACTTACACCATTCGCATTAAACATTAAAAACCAAATACCCACAATCATGAGCATATTTAATATTCACGTTACCAAGTCGCGTAGAAATGAACTAAATAAATGATTCATGTTTGCATAATATAAAAGTTGAATTTGGCGTCCATACATAAACTTGAAAACAAATATTGTAATATTTATGTACTTTCTCATCTTTACGCCGAAAGGAGATTAATTTTTCCCTCGCAGGCGACTAAGTGAAGACTTATGTTTATTTAGATCAAAATTCGTCCTTAAGAATGTCACAATGACATTCCCTAAACTGCCAAGGAGACTGTTATAGGTATTTTTTACAAGTGCTCGTTGATTGTTAGGAATCCTATGTGAGACACTATATTTAGCTTAAACTGGAAATTTTCAAGTAGAATAATTAAAATATGCAAAACAATTGTTTTGTTTGCATACAAATTCATTTGTTCATCTATATTTAGCTCACCGATGTCGATTTGTTTTGAAAAACAGTATGATCGAACAAACATTTTTGAATATTAAGTTTGCATTGGTAAGATGCTCTTCAAAACTTAAACTATGAAATTTTCATTTCATTTGCAAGAAATAAAGTACCATATGCTATATAAAGGTTTCTCTTGTTTGGTGCATCTGAAGTGTCACTGGTTTCCTATTGTCGATTGTTCTTCACTTCTTATTTGTTGTAATGAATGCATATCACATAAAACATGAAGATACTCCAGGAACCTCATCTGGAGATGAACTGTAGATGTACATTAGATTGTGTTTTGTTCCTATACTAGTACATCGCAGGACAACGCAAACAAAAGAACCCAAAAATGCACAAATGATTTAAATAAAAGTAATTACATGTGAATGTGTTATCTTATAGCTAGAGGCGCTCCATAACAAGTCTGCTTCCGAATGTTGTAAATGTTGTCCTTTTTGTCAATGTTCTGCTAGTTCATTATAAACTTTGAGAGCTTATCGGTTTGTCAGAAGTTACACATACATCTGCAGACGTGAATAAATAGTGTTCATAGTGTTCCGTAAACACAAACTTGTTACATCAGCAGATATGCCAAGACGGCTTATGTTCGCCTAGCTCTCATGGGACTCCATTACGTTATGCATACACGGGAGTCGAACATTCGATCAACGCCGACGTTTCTCGACCATTGGATATTTCACATGGCATTTTTTACAGACTGTCGACTCTGCAATAAAACATGACATTGAAAAAAGTAAAATACCACTAGACCAAATATTTATTAATAAAGAGTAAGTTAAACGATCACCGCACCAGACGACGATATGTGCAGTAAACAAAAGTATTTGAACTCCCCCAGCCTTTCCTTCACAGTTCCAGACGTTATGACAAGGTGACATATTACATATTTCTCAGCCGTTGTCCTTTTAATGATGCCCTTCACGTCTGGAATGCAATAACCATAAACCTGTCGAAGCTTTGCCTTATTGCTCAACGTATCGTGCACAAACTACAATCATCTGTCGCATTTTATTACCAAACGTCTATCAATTTATAGTTTTAAACACGTGTTTACATTATAGCTTACAATTAACTACCACACTTTTACGCTTAGCTACGGTAGTAACTGACGCAAGATAGCATATTAACAACAGTTGTTCTGTTAAAGTGAGGCATACGTTGTACTGTTATTATTGACGTATCCATCGACAAGTTTCCCAACTGGTGATGAATATTGGATGGAATAGCCTGATTGCATATTCGTATTGATGATAGCTTTGAATCATCAGGTGAGTTTAATTGAAGGCACTGAACAAATCAATACCCAATTCTCAAACTCATATATAATTCATGTATTTCGACCTGCTTTTGTCTGAAATCAAAGTACAGTGTGTTCGAATGTCGAGTTGTTTATTATATTGTTATTGCATTTGTTTTGTTATGTTTCCTCAATAATGCACATAACAACTGATAGTTTGGCATTAATTCGTCAGATAATGAGTTTTTTTGTTGTCATGCAATATGTATTGAATCAATTCGAAATAATAACCATTCAATTTAAACAATGATAAAAGCCTGAAATCCCTCGTAGTGTATACATCGTTTGTAAAATTGGCATTTCAAACTAATTTTCGAGAAAACATTCTGCTCACAATTTACTAACATTATTACTTACTTGAAATCGTATTATTTATTTCCGTCGATTATTGCACGTGCATAATATGTGTTTGAAGAATACCACATATAAGTTATTGTTTTGAATGACAAATTGTAGCCACACCTGCAACTTTTCACAAAATAATTGATAAGACAAGACAAAACCAGTTCAATGTAAGACACACTTAATCTTTATTAATAACTATTTAATTATTGAGAATGGTTTATCTGATTTCCATTCGAGTAGGAGTTAGCTTGTTTGATACAGTTTTTTTCATGACAAAGTTAACGTTTACAAATAAGTATAAATATGCTTATTTGATCGATACGAAAATATAAAAAGTCGGTTGTGTCATATCTTGTTCAAGTACCTCTTACAATAAGAATATCCATTTTTACATATAAAACAACAGAAAAAGTACGCGTTGATTCAATAAGTTAGAGCACATGTTTTCTGGCTCTTTGGTATATTTTATATTTACAAATTCACTCAACCACACAAATATTAGTTTCAACACGTGAACTATTACATTGTTTTATTGAATACATTTACATGTCGCCAGTGTTAATGATAAAGATTATGTTATTCCAGTAGAAACCAGAAAAAAGTAATCAATAGTCCGTAACAATACCTGTGTCGTTTTGAAGCTCACTTGTCTACGTAAACTTTATATGTCATACAAGAGTTCGGATGCATTTACTTATTAAATTCTAACTTTACTAATCCAGAACGACAGTCATTTGGCGTCAACAAGATCTTGATCTTATTGGTTCTGCTCACTGCCTGGGTAGCGAGTAATTTGACTACAAATGTATTAAATTAAAGTAGCAACATAATAAAAAATGTAAAAACAATATGTTAAGAAACATATTCATCAAAGCTGTAACGTTTTGCGAAGAGGATGTTACACACACAGATCAGTTGATCTACGCAACTTCAAAATGATCACCCGTTATATTTGCTTAGTTTCCCGTTGTAGAGTTAATAATGTAAGTTATATACTTAACCATATTTCGTTTGCATAGAGTGCTTTGTAAATCCACATTTGTCATTTGCCTTTAATAAAGAAATATCAGACTTTTAGTTTTAATTTTTTTCAGAAATTGTTTCAGCTTGTGATTTGTAAAATCCTTCATTGCACGCAACACAACGAAACAAGTTCGCCTGAATCTACTTTAGAAACCAAAATTGTATCGATAATGTTGTTTCTATGTTCTATTCTGGAATTGATTGCCATCTTAAAAATAAGGAGTACATTATTAGAATCGTGAGAGAAAATGAAACGTGTACAGTCATATGTAATTCTGTTTGAAAGATTAGAGTTGCGTGACACATCGTGTGGTTTGTTTGTCGAAGATATTTAGTAGTACGAGGTCATACCACGCCGAAGCTGCATTTTAAAAAGATCCTCAATATATACCAGCACTTCTTAACATCAAACCACTAAAAGGATATATTTATAGCGATCATATAGGTACAGAAGTATTTCTTTGAGACAATGTCCGATGTGCATTGAACTCACTTTAATGCATACCTCATTCGCAAACATTTTAATTACAAAATGCAAACAAATTATTTTGTATATTACTTTGAGCAATATAGTTAATGTTAAACAAACCAATTACAATGTTTAAGAATCGATGGCGATCAATTCAATTCTTACATCAATACGTCTAAAAAGCAATTTGTGTAGTGCAGATGAATCTTATGAATACATCAACCGAAAAAACATCTTCTCGGAAAGCAATAAATCATTTGCATAACAATCGCGTCCAATAACATCAATCCAATAACATCAATCATTGATTGTAGATTGTGTGTTGTTACGCAAATAAACATGTTCTCTCATAACGTGAAAGATAAAGAAGAAGATTATTCATTTTCAATGCAAAGTCTTGAAATAGTGAAATGTTTTTTGCTGCGTGTACTGTGAATCTCTGAGTGTGTATGTTCATGGTTTTCTTTATAAGCCACGCAGATATTACATTTAGATGCATATTGAAATAAACACTACACAAGCTAAGTCAATTTGTACTAGATGGTGAGATTTTGAAAACAGTCTCTAGAATCCCCCGTTTCATATATTGAATTAGCAATCATTTGGGACCGTCTTGAAAATTTCACTATTTAGTAAAAATAGACTTGACTTTTCGTGGATTTGAAGAGCAGTTGGTGTGTTTGTCTCGCTATTCAATGGACCCGTATATACACTGCACGTCGTGTGTCGCGTGTATAAACGGTGTCAAAGTACAACTGTAAAGCTTCCGCCAAGGCAGTCGTACGGTGAAGGTTAGAAAAATCGGAATTTGTCTGAAAAACATTTACTATAATGTTACAGTCATAAACAAACGACCATTACCGGACGAATTTTTTTAATGAAGAATGTAGTTGTCTCGTTTACAGAACAAAACGCCTATGACCAATTTTATTGATGTAAAGAATGAGTTTCGGTGAATTAAAATTCAGGTGAAAAATAAAACATGTTTAATAAATGAAGAAAACTATGTTGTCACAAAATTAGTCATAATTAGTCATCTGCTACATAAAATGACTGACACCATTCGCATTGAACGTTATAGAGAAAATATTCTCAATCATGACCCATCGTGTAATCATGAAATAAATAAATGATTCCTGTTTGCATAATATAAAAGTGGAAGTTTGACATACATACCAAAAATGTATTAAAATAATGTAATATTTATGCACTTTCTCATCTTTACGCCGAAAGGAGATTGATTCTTCCTCACTCTAAGTGAAGACTTATGTTTATTTTAATCAACATTCGTCCTAAATGATGTCACGATGAAATTCCAGAAATTGCCAAGGAGACGGTTATAAGTCTTCTTAACAAGTGGTCGTTGATTGTTAGGAATCTCATGTGAGACAGTTTCGCTGTTTATGGCTAAAAACACAAACAATATTTCGCTTTAACTGGAAATGTCAGAAACATAATTTGTTCGTATATATTAAACTTAGCGATGTCGATTTTTTTAAACAATATGATCAGACAAATATTATTGAACATTAACTTTGCATTGGTAAGATGCTCTTCGAAACTAACACTATGACATTTTCATTTCGTTTGGCATATGTAAAAGACCACTTGCTATATAAAGGTTTTCCTATTTTTGGTGCAAGTGCAGTTTCACTGGTGTCCTATTTTCGATTGTGCTTTGCTCCTAATTTGTTGTAATGAAATCATATGGCATCAAACATAACGATGACCAAAGAACACCATCTGGAGATGAACTGTAGATCTACATTAGCTTGTCGTTTGTTAATGGTCAGTGACCGATTTCCTTTACAAGTAAAACGAAAGACAACGCAAACAAAAGAACATGAAATTCACAAATGAATAAAATAAACAAAGACGGCTGATGGTCGCCTGGTTCGCATGAGATCTTATTACTGAATGCGTGCAGGTGTGTCGAACATTCCACCAGACCAAAGATGTATCAATTAAGAGTTAGTTAAAAAATCGAAAAACATGAAAAAAGTCAAATACCACCTGATCAAAGTTGTATCCATAAAGAGTTAGTTAAACGATCACCGCACCGGTCAATGTTATCTGCAGTTAACAAAAAAGTATTTAAAATGCCGTTGGGTTCCCTTCACAGTCCCAGGCAACATGACAAGGTGACATATTACATATTTCTCAGCCGCTGTCTTTTGAATGATGCTCTTCACATCATCTGGAATGCAATAACAATAAACCTGTCAAAGCTTTCCCGTCTTGCTCAATGTTGTGTGCACACACTACAATCATCAGTCGCATTTTATAACAAAACGCCTATTAAATTATTGTTGTATACACGTTCATGTTAACATTGTAAGACATTTTAATGTCTTGTACATTAGGTGAATGCATTTCAGTTGATATGAAAATGGATGACGGTGTGTGTGCCTGGCAGACCATTGCTTGTTTTGCTATTGTAGGTTAACTATCTTTGGGGAAATTTGTCATTTAACAGAACTGTCGAAAAAATCAATGGTTCTTTTGATTTTCTGGCATTTAATGGAGCTGCCAAAACCAACAGCGGGCTTTGTGATACGGACATTTTATATATTGTATTATTGCTTCTTCCTGAGATGCATTAAGATTATATTGAATTTGCATAAACAATGAAGGGTTCCGAAATCTAGTCAACACGAAGGGATTTGGCACATATTGTTATTTATTTCGACTTGCTTCAGAAAGATGTATTTCCGTTTCTTTGATATAAATCAACCTTTAAATATGGTTTGGTTTTAGTTTATTCAATATACAATAGACAATCAGTCGATTAGTACGCATGTTCAAAAACATAGTAACATATATAAAAGCATGAAATGTGATCAGTATAACATTTCATAAGTTGTTAAATATAGTATAAAAACATGAAAAGGTCTAGGATAATTTGATTACAACATTAAGAATCTTTTTAACAATATTATAGCTATAACATAAAAACAACAAAGACGAATCTACAAAGGAGCGAGAAGTCAAGTTTGAGTAATAAATTATGCACAATTAATCACAATACTATGTATACATGTTTCTTTGAATAAATACTTTATTTACAAACATGACTAAGTTTCTGCTGGTACTTGTATTATCAGATTGCATAAAATCCATACATTATTTATTGCTCCCTAATTTAAATTGAGCTGCTTTGGGAATATGTTATATGTACACATATTAATTTTGTGCTAAGCGGGACCTTGGGCTAGTCATCAATCCCTAGTGCTTCTCATTCGCCGTTCAAATGCAGTGCTCCCAGTTTAAATTAGTCCGCGCAAACTACATTTTGTGTTTGGCATATTACCAATATGTTCTATGATTTATAACCCTGTGTATATCCTTGCATTTTTCACTGGATATAAGTGAACCAAATATTGTAAATGTATATAACACGTTAGGAAATATTCACAAATTAAAGCTTCAGTTGCACCAGCAAGAGAGAAAGCTTATGGTTAATTCATTATTCTTTAAATCGACCGCTCTAATGCTGTGATCCTAGCTTAAATCATGTGTTTGACTAAATGTATTATGAGCGTCTTTGTTAATTGCGTGAGTTGTGTAATGCGGACTGCACATGGTAATCTGGGACGACATGCATTCCACATGTTTTCACAGAACGGCCCAAATATGATCAAAAGTTCAAAACTTTAATTGAAACTATGACATCAATGCCCAGTATATCACAAACTACTAGTGGTAATTGCGCGGAAATATGTCTCAACGTCACAAAGGTAATTGCAACGGAAATGATAACGATTAACGATGTTGTTTTTGTCTTCAAAATGTCGTTGTTATGGCGTATACTAATGTGCTTATTATTGTTACCAGTTACAGCTAGGCTGAACGAAAATTCTTGTTAATATCTTCTTCAATAATCATGTTCATCGTATTTTGTTGCTAATTGAAATAATATTAAGAAACTTCAATGGTTTTGCTTAAAGAAAAAAATACAGTTCATATGCCGTATATCAAATTATTATACTTAAATTTAAACTTGCTCTTGATATTTTGATAACAATGTGTATATATTTCAGTACATTGTGCTTTTGTGGTTAACATGTTTAACGTAATGGATAATAGTCATGCGCCTATGGCAATACCGTTATGATATCAGAGAGTAAGATGCGCAAATTCTGCCTAGCAATAAGTTTCGTTAAACTAATCAAATTTAGTCCTTTGCAAATTAGACACACGCAGTAACGAGAATTCTCTACTCATCACTTCGTTAATATTTTATCTCGAATTGTACAAAAACGTTATACCAATAACAATCACAACATTCCGAACAGAATTATTATAATATGCAAGTGGTGTTAATATTTATTTTGATTATGTTTCATGTTAAAAACTTGATGTTATCAGGTTGATGGTATGTAGTGTTACATTATGACCGTAAAACCCATTTTATCGAAAGTATACGACGATTTCATTATCATTTATAGCCTTTCGGTTTTTATTCATATCCACGACCAAAAGCAACTGGGGGAACCCTACAAAGAAACGAAATTGCAACAAAATTGCTGGAAATTAAGTTTTTTTTGTCAGCAAAAAGAATTATAAAGTAAATGCTCATATAAGGTTTCCTGGTCTTCTCCAGATGGTATCCAAACATGGTCTGAAAAACGCAAATTTCTCCACAATAAATAGTTTTCTGGAGAAAACCTGCTGAGAGGTTATGGCAGATATGTGTAAGTTTGTATAAATCCTTTAATTATTGTAGTGGCTTGCAAATTTAAGCAGTTTTTCTCCCCTTAATGCCTGAACATGGCCCATTTCGCCCGATCCTCTACTTCAGGGAGCCACATTTCGCTCATTTTTTAAGAAAATTTGTCAGGATTTTTTCTTGGACAATTTTAATTTTTCCAATTTACTTTCCCTATGTAAGTTTATGGTAAAATACCGAACACTGCTCCCAATGGTTTTACACTGCTCACAAGGTTTCGGGTTTCCTGGGGTGTGAAATAAAATTAAGAAACTTCTAGGGTTTTGCTTAATGAACATAAATACAGTGTATATGTCGTAAAATAAATTAATACATGTATATTGAATTTTAAATTTGCTGGTGATATTTTGATAAAAATCTTTATATTTTTCAGTACAGTGTGCTTATGTGGTTAAAACGTTTTACGTTATGGATAATAGTTATGCGCCAATGACAATACCGTACATAATATTAGACAGTAAGAACCGCAAATTCTTCTTAAAACAAAGACAATATAGTCGTTAGCAAATAAGATCGCATGATGTAACGAGGTTTCTCTACTCAAGGTTCAGCTGAAGTATCACTTAGTTTATATTTTATATCGAATTGCACAATACCGTTAAACCAATATCAATTACAACATTCCGAACATAATTATTATAATATGCAAGTGGTGTTAGTATTTATTTTGGTATTGTTTCATGTTAATAACTCGATCTAATCATGTATTTTAACATTATGATCGTAAAACCCATTTTATCAAAAGTATACGACTGTTTTATTATCATTTAGTTGCACTTTAGTTGTTCGCTATTGCATAATCTTAGACGCAACTCAGTTTTCAAAATTATGTCACAGCTTTTTATATCGCACGTTTGAAATGAACACAACCCACTCAAATTTATAAAGAGTGTGTCTTAAAGCACAGGTCGAAATGTGTGTGCACCGTTTATCCTCTTATTTATGTTATAGAGATAACTTAGACAAAATAAGCGCATTGCACAGGCTAATCAGTGTGCACAGGCTAATCTTATTTGACATGCATTAAGCCCCGTTTTCCCTGACAGCAGCCATTATGTACAGATTTCAATGATAAAATGGCCTATGTCGTCGCACAAGCTGTTAAACACTAGACTGGCCAATGTCGTCGCACAAGCTGTTAAACACTATTGATTACATACACACTCGATAAACCACTAAGTGATTTAAATGTAAAAAGCGGGTTTAAAGAGAAGACAATCCGCAAGACACACGGGCTGTCTGCAGTGTACCAGTATAAACAGGCAGATGCGGTGGTTATCGTTCCTGGCGTAGTTAAGAGCACACTGACTTGCAAAACTCCGTCTTTGAACCATTTTGAGATTGAATGAAACAAAGCGTTAAAGGGCCTTTTTCACGGATTGCGGAGTTGGTATGCGTGTCAGAAAAAGCTTTTTATTGCTCGATATGTACAGCTTGAACATGAATTGACTTAAGAAAAAATAAAAAAGTTGTTCCCGATTTGGGCTTCAACCAGTGTCCTCAAATTTAAAGCAATCGCCTAAATCAATCTTTCATATTTTTTTTGTTTAAAGAATTCACGTGTTGTAATACAATTTTACGAATTTCAAACTATAACGACCATTAAATATTGTTTAATCGTTTGTAACGCTTTATAATCTTATAAAATTCAAGTGATTCTTTTCAATTTCAAATGATGATTATTTACAAACGAAACGGTATTTGCAGTATGAAACTACCTGATAAGTGTTATTTCGCTATATGTTGTACAGTGTTCTTTATCGTTTTGAATCTGTGACACAATGTTGGCATACAATCATGTCGACAATCTGTGAATAACTCTCTTAAAGATTATACTCCAAAATAACCAACAACGACGCACATCGTTCGATCATATTAATTATGCTTGTTCCAGAATAAGGAGGATATCAAAATCGATTTTATTACATTTAAATGATACTTAAATTAAGTAAAATGTTAATGGCGTGTGTACCTTTTAATGATTGATAACGGAGGGAACTACATTTGTAAAAAGCAAATATTAATGGCTTGATTTATTGTGCAAGCTAGGTCAATTGTGCTTTGATATTCATTTCTTGCACACGTTGTCGTGTCATCAATCTTAGGCTAGAAGCATTCATGCAATTATTAGTTGTTTAAACGTTAATAAAAAAATGAAACCTTGAAGCTAATACAGAAACTCACACTAATTTGTTTATGCCTTCATTAAGATTTATCCGTAAGCAAATACCAATTTATCACTATGGTTACATTATTATCCTTTAGGATTATGTTAAATAATATGCATTCGATTATGGTTAACAAGCTATGCTTAGGACTATGTTTTAAATATTATTTCGGGACTTTGTTTACATCACTATGCTTTTGACTGTTTTTATATTATTATGCATTATTATTTTTTGGCCTGTTCTTACATTAATATGGTTGAGACTATTGTTACATGACTATGCTTTGGACTCGACACATCCAAAACTATGTATAAACATTTTATCTTAGTATGAAACTATCAGGGATGATGCCATGTGAATGGAAACAGAATGCAAGTAATATCTAACATGATGTTCGAAAAAAGTGTCATGGATATAATGATTGTTTTCGATATCAATTGCTTTCAATGAGGAAATATATTTCATCATGTCTTAACATTAAGCGTCCCAGCATCTGACGTTACCTTAACGCAACTGCTACATGTATGAAAGTTCAATCAACTGAATACATAACGATTAATTCAATTCTCTATGACCAATAACGTCTTGAAAAAATGTGAGGAGTAAATGGACCAATATGATAGAAGAACGAAACGTATTTCATAGAACCTTTCGTTCATAATGGTGTCATGTTCGTGTTAATATTTCTCTAAATTCATTAAATAAAACCTTTTACGCCAATATTTTATTTTCTTAGAACATTTTGATTCGTTTTCTTCGTGTTACACCCATAAAGACATTTCATATTACAACTTTTCTTCGATGGAATGAACGTAATGAACTATCCTGTAATATGTTTCTCGATATGGTTCATGATAGTTGAGCAAGTTTCCTGCTAACGCCCGTTATACACATCCGTTGTCAACAATAATATCAGATTTATTAGACGCCTACCGAATAACAAGCCAATAGGTCGCCGCGTGCCAAGGAAAATGCGATATTTCCAAGCGATTACTGCATTCAGAATGTCTCGAAATGCAACAAAGACATCATCCGGTAGATTTCCACAGATATATTCTTTGTAAGTGTTATATCTATATCATATATTGTATGTTTTTTAATTATTCCATAGGTACTTGGTCATTCGATTTCAATAAAACAGTAGCGGCTGGTTACAAAAATGTCTTTCCTGATCATGTTTCTGGAGTTTCATTTATGTATCAAGCAGGACATCAGAATGTCTAGATTTACTATCAACTTAGATAAGGAGAACCTTATTATACTCGTTAGAGAAAATAATACGTGTACAGTCATATATAATTCTGTTGGAAAGATTTGAATCGCGAGAAACATGATGTGCGCTTTCAAACATGAGCGCACCCATCGCGTAATCATTAAACAAATAAAGGATTTGTGTTTGCAAAATACAAAAGTAGAATTTTGACGTCCATAAAGAAAAATGTATAAACATACTGTAATATGTAAATGCTTTCTCATCTATACGTCGAAAAAGATTAATTCTTTCCTTACGAAAACGCGGCTAAGTGATGACGTATGTGTATTTCAATCAAAATTTGTCCTAAAGGATGTCACTATGACATTCCATAAACTGCCAAGGAAACTTGTATATGTCTTCTTAATACGTAATCGTTGTTTGTTAGGAACCCCACGTATTTTTAACAGGAATAAGTAAAATCTGAAAAACGATTTTTGATTGCATTACAATAATTTGTTCATTTATATTTAACCCAGCGATTTCGATTATTTTGAAAACAATATGATCGGAAAAGTATTATTGAAAATTATCTTTGCATTGGTAAGATGCTCTTAAAACTAAAACTATGTAATTTCCATTTCGATGGCCACAATTAAAGGACCACATGCTATATAAAGGTTTCTCTTGTTTGGTGCAGCTGAAGTTTCACTGAGTTGATATTTTCGATTGTTCTTTGCTTCTTATTTTTAGTAATGAACTAATATCACATAAAACATTAAGATACTCCAAGAACATCATCTGGAGATGAACTGAAGATCTGCATGTGCTGGTCTTTTGTTTAAGGACATTGGCCGATTTCCAATACTACTACATCGCAGGACAACGCAAACAAAAGAACACAATAAACACAAATGATTAAAAAAACGCAAGTACATTTAAATGAGTAATCTTGTAGGTATGGGGCGCTCCATAGCAATTCTGCTATCTAATGTTGTAGATATTTTTTTTTGTTTAAATTGTAGGTAAGTTCAGGATAAACCCTGAGAGCCTGTCTGTTTGTCAGTAGGTACAATAACATCTGCAGACGACGTGAATAAATAGTATTCATATTGTTCGGTAAAACAAACATGTGTCATCAGCAAATGATCAAAGAAGGCTGATTATTACTGAATGCATACACGGGTGTCGAACATTCGATCAACTCCGACGTTTCTAGACCATGTGACATTGCAAAGATTATGTGTCACAAGAAGAGACGTCTACAATAAAACATGACTTAACAAAACTGTTTACATTATAGCTTATAATTACTTACTGCCCTTTTACGCTTAGTTACGGCGTTCACTGACGCATGATTCTATATTAACAACAATTGCTCTATTAAAGTGAGACATGATGTAAGGTACTATTATTGACGTTTCCATCGACAACTATCAACACTTGTGATGAATAATGTATGTAATAGCTTAAAATGATTTATGATTGCGTAGTCATCAGGTGAATAAAATTGAATGGGAAAATCAATACTTTAACCCATTTATGCCTAGTGGACTCTCCCATCCTTCTAAATTGGATCAATGTATTTCCAAAATTAGGGCTGTCTAGTATATTTATAACTATATTTAGAATATTTCTTACCGATTTTTTTTAAGCAAACAGCGCAGACCCTGATGAGACGCCGCATCATGCGGCGTCTCAACTGGGTCTACGCTGTTTGCCAAGGCCTTTTTTTCTAGACGCTAAGCATAAATGGGTTAAAAATAAACTTGTATCCGAACTCAGTTTATATTAAATACATTTTACAAAGAACCAATGCTATAAGTATTTATTTCATTATTTGCGACACGTGTTTGTCTGAAATTTTACTATATACAATGTTTTCAAATTTTGGGAGGGTTGGTATTCTGTTTTGGTAATTTCTTAAACCTGAGAAAGATGTCACATGATGTTCCATTTAACATTTACATAACTTACCTATTCAAAACCTCTTTAAATACACGATGCAATATCGAAACATATTCTATGAACGAAAACATTAATTAGTGTTGGATTCAATAATATTTTTCTATGGATTCAGTGTTTTTATTTTAATGAAAATTTGTAGCATGGTATCACATACGGTTTTTAAATAATCACGGTCATATATTATTAACTGAACTTTACTATAGATTGTATTGCGACATTCAGTTCAAGAAAATTAAATTTTAAAAAGACCAAAGTACGCTGCGTTTATTATGTTTTTTCGTGTGTTGCATATTACAAAATGCTCAACTGACAGAGGTTTAAATTAAAATTTGAATCGCAGAACATGTAACATTGTCATAACCTGTCTTACATATTTTATATGAGTTAACTTGACAAGAAATAACATACTACAGCATTGTGCTGTATATGTACGGAGCACTACTTATAACTGTCAAGCCGGCACTGTATATATACAGAGCAATACTATTCAAATTCAATTCAAGGTTTATTGGCAATCGGCAATAAAAACATGCCTGAATAACTGTCAAACTGGCGCTGTATATGTAAAAAGCAAGACTAATAGCGGTCAACCGAGAAATACTTATAACTGTAAAGCCGGCGCTGTATATGTACAGAGCAAGACTTGCAACTGTCAACCTGGCGATGTATATGTACAAACCACGACTGATAACGGTCAACCGGGCGCTTTATATATACAGATAAAGACTTATAACTGTAAGCATTGATCTGTATATGTACGGAGCAATACTAGTAACTGTAAAGCCGGGGCTGTATATGTACAGAGCAAGACTTGCAACTGTCAACCTGGCGTTGTATATGTACAGAGCAAGACTTGCAACTGTCAACCTGGCGGTGTATCTATACAGAACAAGACTCATTACTGTTAACAGCCTGGCGGTGTATATGTACACAGCAAGAAATTGGGAAATTCCGAATTAAACCTTTGCTTTATTATGTAGCACATACACATTCACAAATCTTGATCTGTATTGATGTTTCTGTTTACTGCCTAGATCGGAAGCACATTTACTACGAATGTATTTGATTAAAAAAATAGCAACGTAATATTAAATGTAAAGACTATATGTTAAGAAACATATTCATCAAAACTGTAATGTTTTGCGTAGAGGATGTTACACACATAAATCAGTTGTTGTTGATTTACGCAACTACAAAACGATCACCCGTTATATTTGCTAGTTTTCCGTTGTAGTGCTAATAGTGTCAGTTAGATACTTTACTATCTTTAGTTTTCATAGAGTGCTTGGTAAATCCACATTTTTCATTTGTCTTTAATAAAGATTTATCAGACTTTAAGTTGTACTGTTTTTTTCAGCAATATTATTGTCTTGTGCATTTGGTAATCCTTCATTGCACGCAACAAAACGAAACGAGTAAGCCTTAATCTACGTTAGGAACCAAAGTTGTATCAATTTTGTAATTTCTATTTTCGTCTCTGGAATTGACTGTGATTTTAAATAAGGAGAACATTATTAGATTCGTAAGAGAAAATGATACGCGTACAGTCATAAATAATTATGTTGGGAAGAATAGAATTTTGGGACATATGGTGTTGTTTGCTTGTCGAATATATTTATTAGAACGAGGTCATTCAACGCCGATGCTGCATTATGAGAAGATCCACTATTTATACAAGCACACCTTAAAACTTTGTTTACATCAAACCACTACATGAAGATATTTATAGCGATCATATATGTACATTAGTATTTCCTTTAGACAATTTCCGATGTGCATTGAACTAAATTTAATTCAAATCCTCATTCGCATAATCTACATGTTCGATAAAGATATGTTTTATATTCTGCTATATAGTTAAATTATATCAAACCAATTATCAAGTGTAAGAATTGATGGCGAACGTTCACAATCTTTCTTCAATATGTCTTCGAAATAACATGTTTTCGTCCTGTTGAATCTAATGAATAAGTCAATCGCAAAATAACTTCTAGAAAAGAAATACATCATTCGCATAATAATTGCATCAAATATCGTGGCTATGTAGATTGGTTGTTGTTACGCAAATAGACATGCACATAACTTGAAAGATAAAGAAGAAGCTGATTCATTTGCATTGAAAAGTGTAGAAATAAGGATTTTTGTGTATGTGTACTTTGAATCTCTGAGTAGGAAGTGTCAATGTTTACTACATTAGCAACGCATATATTACATTTGGATGCAGACTATTGTGAAATGCATATTAATATCAACACACTTTACATATCGCAATAAACATAGTTAAGGACCGTCTGGACAATCTTATCATGAGGTAAAAATTGAATTGACTCGTCATGGATTTGAACATTTATGGTGTTTTCCTCGCCTTCATGGGCCCGTAGTACAGCTGCACGTCGTGTGTCGCGTGTATCAAATGTTTTCTAAGTACTACTGCAAAGGTTCAGTCAATGCAGTTGTACGAGGAATGTTTGCAAGTCGGGATTCGTCTGAAGTCCAGATTTGTCTGAAATCATAACACTATAATGTTATGGCCAACAACAATCGACCAATAACAAACAACAAATATAAATGAAGAATGTATTTGTCTCGTTTTCAGCAAAAATGTCTCTGACCAATTATTATTGATGTAAAAGATATTTTGCGGTAGAGAAAATACAGGTAAAAATAAAATTCTTCAATAAATGAAGAAAAAAAATACACAGTTACTTAGTCACTTAATAAGTCGTCTGCTACATAACATCGCGATTATCATCCACATGTAACATTATAAACCAAATAACCACAATCAGTATCATAGCTTACCCATCTTGCAATCATATATATATATACACACATACTACATTGGCGCTTAGGAAAAAAACTTAGTAGCCAATTTCCTAACTGATTTGGGCTAGAATCAGATGACGCGCATTGGTGATATTGTATCTTATATTTCTTGTTTTGAGTTGCATTATTTTACCATTTACTGAATACTCAATGCACATTGTTAATCCTTCTCATTTAATTCTCTTCATTGTTAATTAAATCAACAATCAAGTAAAAAAACAACACAAAAATAAACAACTCACTCAAAGCATTGGAGTGTGCATGAACGTGCTTAATATATTTACATACACACCCAACCCACACACATTTTTGTGTATTTGTTTGTTGTTTTTTTTTNTGTATATCACATGCCATATTAGTTTTTATTTTGAACATTTTGCCATTAAAATCAAAATAATTTCCTTTAATAATATAACCACAAAGGGCGCATCTAGGGTCATTACATGTGGGCACTCTTGGTTCTTGAGATGAACGAAAGATTTGGTTAACAGACGTTTTAAATTACGTGGCTGTCGCTTACATTTTATTATCTTCTGATCTGAAATTATTTTATTCATAACCGGGTCCGTTTTTAAAACGTCAATGTTGTTTTTTAATACGCCAAATAGTTCTTTATTTTTTCGGATTTTGTGTTGAAATAAATGGAATTATATTACTCTTGTCTTTTTGTGTTGATTTTGAAAGTAATTCATGTTTAGGGATTGAAAGTGCTTTTTTAATACCTGTTTTTATAATAGATTGTGGATATTTTCTTTGAATAAGGGAATGCTTAAGTTCCCTTAAACGTTTAAGTTTCAGTGTATCATTCGAAACTATGGTACAAATCCGTTTCGCTAAAGTGAAAGGAATATTTATCTTTGTGTGTTTATTATGACACGAGGTAAAATTAAGAATCAGTTTCTTTGTAATATATATCAGTATTAATTTCCGTATTGTTTTTTTATAATCAATATATCAAGCAATGGTAGCACAAGTGTGCTTGTTTGCATTGTAAACTTGATATCCGAATGTAAGTTGTTTAGAATAGTATAAAAGCTTTGAAGTTCATGGGGGAATTTTATCTAGAAAAGAAAGCAATCGTCTAGAAATCTTTTCCAAAATGTTTTAATAAAAGAAAGAAATTCATCATTATAAATTGATTCAATTTGGGCATATTTTTTTGTTCTAAAAATCCCATTACCAATGTAGCGTATGTTGGCGCGAATTTAGTACCCATTGCAGTTCCTTTAGATTGGTTGTAGTACTTGTCATCAAAATTGAAGTTATTATTTTCAAGTATTATTTTTATGCTTTCTTTTATAAACCGTTGTGAAAACCTTTCATTAACCGAGTCGGGATATTTTTGAAGCCAATAATCAATAGCTTCTAAACCAAGAGTATGCGGTATATTGGAATATAAATTAATAACATCAAATGATACTAATTTACTTGACTCTGGAACTTGTGAAGGTATATGTTTTAGGAAATCTATGTTATTTGTTATATTGCTATTGACATATTTTACAAACGGTTTTAACAAGATATCAGATAAAGAACATAAACGACTTAAAACCCCTCAATAAGACATCAATTTCAGTCTGAGTTAATGTTCTTTTTGAAAAATTGTATTTTTTTTTTATACATTTTTATAAATTGGAAAAGATTTCTAGACGATTGCTTTATTTTCTGGATAAAATTCCCCCTTCAAAGCTTTTATATTAAAAATGTTTTAAAGTATGATTTCAATACTGCTCCAGCAGCTGGAGTTTCACTTCTTTATATTGTGACATTTATGTGCTTTCTCATCTTCACGCCGATAGGCGATGAATTATTCCTTCACGAACACTCGGTTAAGAAAAGACGTACATGTATTCCATTCCAAATTCCCCCTCAAGGCTGTCACGATGTCAATACAGAAACTATTAAAGAGAGTGTTATAGGTATTCTTAACAGGTGCAATCTGATTGTCTGAAATCGCATTTGAGACACAGTTCCGCTCCTTATGGCTAGAACAAACCGCTAAAACTGGAAATACAAAAAATAATGTGTAGAATCTGCAAACGATATGTTTGTCATTGCAAAAAATAAATTGTTAACTATATTGAACTCAGCGGTGTTGATTTGATTCAAAAACAATATGATCGGATACATATATTATTGAAAATTAGATTTGCAAGGTGCTGTTCAAAACTTAAACTGTAAAATTTATTTTCGTTCGCCATAAATAGATGAATAGACCATGTGCTACATAAAGATTTCTCTTTTATATTTGAATCTTACGTGTTATCTTAAAAATAAGGGGTACTCCATCACAATTATTAATTCTAATGTTTCAGGTTTTGTTCTTTTTTTTTCAATGTTTTGTAAGTTCAGGATAAACCTAAAGTGATTTACGATTCGTCAGTGGTTACACGTACATTTGCAGACGTCGTGAATAAAATTTGTTCCTTAAAAACCGACTTGTTTCATCGGCAAATATGCCAAAAAGGCTGATAACCGCCTGGCTTTCATGGGGCTCGATTACTGAATGCATACACCCGAGTCGAATATTCGATCAACTCCGACGTTTCTCGAAAACGTGAAATTACCAAGAGTATGTGTCACAAGAAGAGATGTCTGCTATAAAACAGGACTTTGAAAAGAGTTAAATACCTCAGACCAAAAGTGTATCAATAAAGAGTTAGTTAAAATATCGAAATAACAGGACTTTGAAAAAGGTAAAATACCACTCGACCAAAAATGTATCAATAAAGAGTAAGTTTAAAGATCACTGGTCAAGACGTTGTTATCTGAAGATCAAATAAGTGTTCTTTATATTTGTTTTGAACTGCCGTTGCGTTTCCTTCACAGTTTCAGGCAATATGAATAGGTGACATGTTACATATTTCCCGGCGGCTGCCCTTTTAATACATTCAACATCATCTGGAATGCTATAACAATAAACCTGTCAAAGCTTGGCCGTATAACTCAACGTTGCGTGCACAAACTTCAATCATCAGTCGTATTTTGTGACCAAACGTCTATTAAATTAGAGTTTGAAAAACGTACATGTTAACATTATAGCTTATGATTGACTACAACCCTTCAAGTTAACGACAGTAACTGGCGCATGATGGCTCATTGACAACATCTACTCTATTAAAGCGAGGTATACGCTGTTCTGTCATTGACGTTCCATCGACAATTATCACCACTTGTTAGAGGTTAATACCTCGTTGCTTGAGGGCCAGAAGTGATATTTGGCCCGCAGAGTGCCGATTATCACTTCTGGACCTGAAGCAACGATGGTATTAACGTCTTTAATACTTTATCCCCGTTAACTGTACTATTTAACCACGGTACATGTTGCTTCTGATATTGGAGTCGTTTATATTACATATCATTTTATTTTGTTCATTCACTTAATTTATTACTGAACCAGCTTTCAACCTTAATATATAGAAAATATTTTATTTAAAAAAAAGTTAATTTAACATAGCACATAATTAGAATGATGGAAAAAATATCGATTGCATCTAAAACTGTACTGTAGATGAGATTGATGACACTATTTGAGCTTTTAGTTTAACAGGAGTCATCCAACATCAAAATTTAGTAAACGACAATCTTACCTCAATGACATCTTTAATCCAATGCATATAATAATACAATTACAACGATATGCACTTCCATTTTCTGTTTTTCCACCCCATTATCTTTATTTATTTCAAACTAGTAACTACACCTTTTTAAACGTTTTACGAAATCGTATGACTGCTCGAAGTGAGTTCGTAAATTCCTCTTAAAGTTTCCAATTATACATTACAAACACATAATCCGAAATACGTTTAGGATTCGTTCGATGCGTTTTTAAATACATATTTTTCTGTTAAATAAATTAAAACGTCCGAATTGTTGTCGTTAAAATCCAGAGAGTCAAGCTTAAACTGGTATGTTTCGTCACAGAAATTACGTCATACAAGCTAGATACGTCATAAATGTCGTAATCAGTTGAATGTAATAAAAGTACGGAGAGCTGGTTCGGTAATAAATGTTAGTGAAGGAACAAATCGGATGATAATTATGTTATATAAACGGTAACACACGATAATTATAAGGTATTTAAGACGAAATGAACAGCAAGATGCAATATGAAATCATATTAAACGGTTACATACGTTATTCAACATTAATAATTATGTTACTATATATTTAGAGGTTAATACCATCGTTGCTTGAGGGCCAGAAGTGATTATCGGCCCTGGAGTAAATAATCGACCTCAGGCCTACGGCCTTCGGGCCGATTATTTACTCTGCGTTCATTTCGTTCAAAGTATATCATATTGCGACGGATTACTTGGAATTTCATTTGTTATTTGCACAGATGTCTTAATATACAAGCGCATGGAAAATATACTTAATTTTTAATTAGTAATAACTAAAACAATACGCCAGCTAAAGAGTTGGATATTTATCTTATTGTTATCATAAATGAAATAAACTTGCCGAAGTATGGATTTATTTATTTCTCATGTATAGCCTCATTTTGTATTCACACACACACGCACGCACGCACGCACGCACGCACGCACGCACGCACGCACGCACGCACGCACGCACGCACGCACGCACGCACGCACGCACGCACGCACGCACGCACGCACGCACGCACGCACGCACGCACGCACGCACGCACGCACGCACGCACGCACGCACGCACGCACGCACGCACGCACGCACGCACGCACGCACGCACGCACGCACGCACGCACGCACGCACGCACGCACGCACGCACGCACGCACGCACGCACGCACGCACGCACGCACGCACGCACGCACGCACGCACGCACGCACGCACGCACGCACGCACGCACGCACGCACGCACGCACGCACGCACGCACGCACGCACGCACGCACGCACGCACGCACGCACGCACGCACGCACGCACGCACGCACGCACGCACGCACGCACGCACGCACGCACGCACGCACACACACACACACACACACACACACACACACACACACACACACACACACACTTTTTTGTGTGGTACAATCGAAATAAATGACTAGTAAGCGTTGTTTTTAGTGGTTTAAATCACCGTTTTTCCATTTTTTTCAAGCAAAGCATGTTGCGCATGTGGTTTGATTTCTATTCAACGGAACTCCAAACCGTTTGGTTTTATCTTAATAGCAAACTCGTATGATGATTCATTTATTAAATAGCAAATAAAGTTTTGAATGACGATACCTATATGAAAAATAATAAACCCCATTATTGGGTCGTAAGGCGGCCTTGAACTATCTCTGGAAAATTTAATTCTTCCTTATGTAATGACGTTTAATCTTACATACAAATGACACTCTCTCTGGGAAAAACATAAATGACTGCATGCATGTGCGTAAAGTTTCGTCACTGATTAGCCTGTGCAGTCCACACATGCTAATCAGGGACGACACTTTCTGCTTTTATAAAATGATGTTTTTAAAGGAAATCTATTCTTCAAGATAATATGAAGTCCAGGTTGAAAGCGTCGTTCCTTATTAGCCTGTGCGTACTGCATTAAGCCCTGATTTTACAGAGCGAACCTTAATATGATTAAAAGTATAAAACAATCGTTGAAACGATGACATCATAACAAGTACATCACATGATACTTGTGTTAATTTTGCGGAAATATGTGTCAACGTCACAAAGGTAATTGCCAACGGAACTGTTTTTACAATGCTGTTTATGTCTACAAAAGGTCGTTGTCATGTCGAACAATAAGTTGCTGATTAATATAACCAGTTAAAACTGGACTGTTTGAGACGTGTGTATATTTTCTGAATTAATACTGTTCATCGTGTGTTTTTGCTTATTGAAATACAATTTAGAAACTTCAAGGATTTTGCTTATAAAAAAATAAAGTTTTAATATCGTAAAACAGATGATTATACGAGAGTTATAACCGCAAGTTATGTAAGCAATTATTTTCTTTAAACAAAGGCAATTTAGTATTCAGCAAATAAGACCACGTGCAGTAATGAGGTTTATTTCTTGATGGTTCAGTTGAAGCATTACTTTGTTTATATTTAATCTCCAAGTGTACAGTAAGTTTCAAGTTTCAAGTTTGTACAAATGTACAGTATCTTTATACCAATACTCATTACAACAGAACATAATAACAAAATGTGCATCGGGTGTTAATATAACACCCCAATGCTGATTTTGATATTGTTTCATGTAAAACAAAATCGATATAATCAGGTTGATGCTATGTATATTAACATTATGAGTGTAAACCCCGTTTTATCGAAAACATACAACTCATCATGATCATTTATAACCTTGCTGTATTCATTAATTTTCACGGCCAAAAGCGACCGAAAGGTACCTTTCACTGCTTTGTCTATTTCGACGCATCGCCTTTATAAATGTTTCTTTTATTGACTGCAGCAATATAAATTAAGACAGAAGGATATTATTAGGACAAAGTTGTGTGATATCATGACCCTGTATGGCTTACCTCGTATTACATCAAAACTTATATTACATCATGGGTTTCTCAGAAACCGATCTCATGTGAAACCTCTTGCATGGAACTTGTTTATCTATAAATAAAAAAATAAAAAAAAATCTATTTTTTCTAGGCAGTGCTATTGGATTTATAAAACATCGCCAACATTTTGATATGTTTGCATTTTAGCAATATGCTCTGTGATATATAACCTTATATATATCACTGCATTTTGCACTCGATATAATTGAACCAAATATTGTTAAGACAAGGAACATGTCAGCAAATACAAAAAAAAAAAAAAACGTAAGTTGCACAAGCAAGTGATAAAGCTTAGCAAAACATGTGGTCTTAATTAATTACATAACAACAAATTAGGTCGATAAGCGTTTTAAAACAGATAAATTATTGTATCAATTTTAACAGTTGATTTATCATCAATAAAACGGTGTTTTCATAAAATGTTTGTGTACCTAGTGTCATTACTCTTGTTCATTCACCCGTTTATTATACAGTGTAATTAGTGACGAATTTGGAAAAATGACAATGGATCAATGGGAATACGTGAATATGCACGCAAAGGCATCATAAATCAACTACGTCGCTTGGTGTTATACCATACTTTTCTGCGAAACTAATTTAATTAAAGTGTACCAATTTATTTCTGATCAATGGAAGTAGGTGTACTGTTATCGACCATGGCGTTGTTCCCACAGCAATACTGTAATGAATCGACAGAGCAACATCCCAAACGGGGAACGTTATTGATAATACACAGTCCGTCTTCGGGATATAACCATGGCTTGGTAATTACTCAAGGAAAATACGTGTTTATTCCATGACATTCATGATTTCTTCAAAACCCGTTCGTCTGTACTCGATCGTGGTATATATCTTCCAGTAAATTGGCGTTGCCTGGATATGTAAGGAATTCAATCCACATACTGCATTCGAAAAGTTTCAAGTATTCCATGATTTAATTTATGCCTGGTATTTTTCCATTTGTAAGGTATGGCCAACTTTATGGATTGTAATTTGCGGACTTTGCCGTTTTTTCATCGACGGTATACACTTACTCCGTTTCCAAATATAACATCCGTCAATTAATTGTATTCATAGTCTCATACAGGCGACACAAAATTGAGACACACTTTCAGTCAGTCGTCTAATACGTTACAAATGTATTATAATTCAACACTTGTGTGAAATAAGGATCTGAATGACTTTTCAGTCATCTTGCTCAGTAACTTTGACATAACGTAGGTGTGTTATGACATTGAATAGAAGTGATTTGTAACATCGTGTTGGCATGTTTTGTCTATGAAACCTGATATATTAGAAACGGCGTACATTGGATGTGTTTTCTATGGATGGTATAAGAATTGACATATTAAAAAATAAGAATTACATTCCTATTCACATTGTTGGTTACGGTTATTGTTAGTTTCAATGAATGTGTATAGAACAACGAAACAGAAACACGGTGATTAAAATATTAAATGAACTAGCAATGTTATCATCTGAACCGTTTTCTGTATTTAATGCATAATCATATCATTTACCAGAATTATGAGTCGCATTCACAAATAGGACTGGTCTGTAATTGTAGCCGCTGTGGATCATTTGCGTATGAGTTCAAAACAATGTCCGTTTTATATAAACAACATGCTTTCGCGTTTTGCTCATGATGGTAGTTCTTTTCGACGTGATCATGGATAAATGCCATCGCAGGTGACAATTATGGAATGCACCGACTTGCTATAAATCGCAACAATATCGGAAGATATGTATTATGCATTTAATGAGTTTTAGAAAACAATGTGCAAAAACGATGCCATTAAATGTTATCAGGTACAGTGTAAAATGTAGCATTCAAATAATATTTAAATTACAATACAAGCACCTTATTTTTAATGCATCGATTAGATTTTTTAAATTAACATTTGCTCTCTGGTAATAATTAAGTACACGTAGACATACAATTGAGCTCCAAAACGATTAAAGATTTTACAATTAAATGTTTAACTAATTCTGGTCCGGATTAGTCCAACAAAGTCGTTATTATTTAACATTTGCGACTTGTCCATTTATTCACATTACAAGAATAACACATTCAGTGTTAATATGTAATTAACTATTGTTATGTATAGTTAAAAATACACCAACACAGTTGATTTCGGCAGGCGACCATTATATTTTTCTCTAAATTTACCCATGCTCTCCGCAATTTACCGGTGAATTGAATATATAAATTCACGCATCCACATTACCACATTGCCATATATTTGAATGAACTATTATTCAATCGATGTTTTTACATTTAATAATCTAGAAACCCCTTTGAGAAATGGTTGAGTAGTTATGAAATGTCACTTTTCCGTAACACCATAAAATACTGTCAACATGTGCATTTTTTAAACAAATCACGCGTTGAATCTAATTCAGAAGTGCCAATTTTTTTTGTGGTTTGATAAATATAAAATATATACCAAAGAGCAATATAAAGAAGTGAAACTCCAGCTGCTGGAGCAGTATTGAAATCTTATTACAAACAATTAGTTGGTCCTTTATTTATGGCAAGTGACCGATTGCCGAAACAGTACAAAACAGCACAATACAGCACAATACAAAACAACATAAACACAAATAAGAATAAAGCTGGGGTCACCGCCTTGGAACGGTCAATGCAACGCATTGGGGGTTTAAACCTGGTTATAGAGCGCTCAACCTCACACTTGGCCCAGCAATATTCATAATACATTNTTTGCAAAAAAAAAAACACCTATTTTTTCAGATTTATCACTTTACATTTTTAATTTCCAGTTTTAGCGAAATGTTTGTTTTTTTGTCATAAGCAGCGGAACAAATGCGATCCCAGGCAATCAGTGTTCACATGTTAAGATTACCTATAACACTCTCTTTAGCAGTTTCTGGAATGTTATCTTGACATCCTATAGGACGAATTTTGAACGGAATACATGTAGGTCTTCTCTTAACCGAGTGTTCGTGTGGGAATAATTAATCTCCTTTCGGCGTTAAGATGAGAAAGCTCATAAATGTCACAATAGTTTAAAAAAAATCTATATGGACGTCCACAATTACATTTATAGTATACAAACGATCATCATATATATATATATATATATATATATATGATGATCGTTTGTATACTATAAATGTAATTGTGGACGTCCATATAGATTTTTTTTAAACTATTGTGACATTTATGAGCTTTCTCATCTTAACGCCGAAAGGAGATTAATTATTCCCACACGAACACTCGGTTAAGAGAAGACCTACATGTATTCCGTTCAAAATTCGTCCTATAGGATGTCAAGATAACATTCCAGAAACTGCTAAAGAGAGTGTTATAGGTAATCTTAACATGTGAACACTGATTGCCTGGGATCGCATTTGTTCCGCTGCTTATGACAAAAAAACAAACATTTCGCTAAAACTGGAAATTAAAAATGTAAAGTGATAAATCTGAAAAAATAGGTGTTTTTTTTTTGCAAAAACATAATTTGATCAACTATATTTAACTCAGCGGTGTTTATTTGTTTTTGAAAGCAATATGATCGGACAAATATTATTAAAAATTAACTTTGCATTGGTAAGATGCTCTTCAAAACTTAAACTATGAAATTGTAATTTCGTTTGCCACAAATAAAGGACCACATGCTTTATAGAGTTTTCTCTTTTTAGGTGCAGCTGAAGTTAAACTGGGTTCATATTTGTGAGTGTGCTTTGCTTCTAATGTGTTGTTATGAAATCATATCACATACAACATAAATATACTCAAAGAACATCATCTGGAGAGGAACTGTATATCTACATAAGCTGGTCCTTTGTTTAGGACCAGCGACCGATTTTCTATACTAGTACATCACAGGACAACGCAAAGAAAAGAACAAAAAATGCACAAATGATAAAATAAAGTTACAACATATGATGTGTTATCTTATAGCTTCGAGGCGCTCCATAACAATTCTGTGTTCTAATGTTGTAGAGTTTCTCTTTTTTTTTGTCAATTTTCTGCTAGTTCATTATTAACGCTGAGAGCTTCCTGGTTTGTCAGAAGTTACACATACATCTGCAGACGACGTTAATTAAAAATGTTCTTAGCGTTCTGTAACAACCAACGTGTTACATCAGCAGATATGCAAAGACGGCTGATGGTCGCCTGGCTCGCATAGGACGCTATTATTGAATGCATACATGGGTGGCGATCATTCGATTGACACCGACGAACATGTGAAATTGCAAAGGGGATGTGTCACAAGGAGAGATGTCTGCAATAAAACATGACTTTGAAACAAGTACAATACCTCCAGACCAACAATTAATAAAGAGGTAGTAAAAAGATGGACAAAATAGGACTTTGAAAAAAGTTAAAATACCAACCTACCCAAAATATATCAATAAATAGTTTAACGATCTCTGGTTAAACTTTGTGATCTGAAGCTCAAATAAGTGTTTCAACTGCCGTTGAGTTTCCTTCACAGTTCCAGGCAACCTGAATTGGTGGTGACATATCACATATTTCTCAGAGCCGCTGTCCTTTTAATGATGATCTCCACGTCATCTGAAATGCAATAACAATAAACATGTCAAAGCTTTGTCGTTTCACTCAACGTTGCGTGCACAAACTACAATCATCAGTCGCATTGTGAGACGAAACGTCTGTTAAAGTATAGTTTTTAACACGTGCAAATTTGCATTATAGCTTATAATTAAATACTACTAATTCACGCTACGTTACGACAGAAATTTATTTACGATGCTACGTTCAAACAATTGCTCTCTTAAAGTTAGGCATATGATGTACGGTACTGTTATCGACATTTCCATCGACAATTATCTGGTGGTGAATAATTTATGTTACAGCTTGATATCATTTCATGATTGCATACTGGTATTGATGAAAGAATTCTCAATGCAGTAGCAATAAACTTTTCTCACCCTTACAGTATTACAGGTAGAGAGCGAAAGAGATGACATGAGCTAACGCCTTTGGTCCTGCTTTTATCGATCTGCTAATCTGTTTGTTTGCGACATAATTTGATCAAATCTGCAATAGAATATCGGCTTTGTCTACAACAGAAACATAAATCATTCCGCATGCAGTAGATTCTCAATGCTCTAATAACATGGAAACAATAATATTAAATTTCGCATAGCTCTTCTTCAAATAATGACGTTTGCATAAGCTTATTAAATAACAAAACGGTGTTGCTCTTCTATGGCTTTTGCGGTTTCCATAAATCAGATGTCGTTGAAACTTCGGTTTGTATTGAATGGATGATTCTATGCTATGCATATAATTGGATACACATATTAAAAAACGTCTTACAAGTTGCACAGAGAAAAAAATATTGGTGTTAGCTGTACTGCACGTGGCAATCGACAAACGTTATACAGACGCATGTCTGACGTTCCCATGAACATATGCAGTAAAGGTTATAAAGACGTGCATGCAATCTTTGAAATTACAGTATGTCAAAGCATTCACCTTCAATACGCGTATGGTATCAAATCTCTGGAGGTTTAAAATGATATTCGGATTTCCGATTAACATCTAAAAGATCAAATTCGCGAAACAGCTTTGTAGTGGCGGGCGGTAAATTCTACACAACACGATTTCATAACATGGCAACAAATTCATTGTCGTAGTCTTTAATTTGAATAAATATACATGTCACAAGTGTAAATTATGAACGTAATGTTAGGTCAGCTAAAACAAGCACTAATATTCAATATTCCTTGAAAATGCTTTTGTCGTTTTGTCGCACACTTGTCTATTTGTACGTTAAATTTCATAAGACAGTTACTGATCCAGAACGACAGTTAGTGTGTGTCAAAAAGAAATTAATTGCCCAGAAATAATGCACATTTTGAACAATTATATGATTCGAAATAGATAATTGCGGAACAATGCTTCCTTTATAGACACATACACGAATCTCGTTTGTAGTGTTTATGTATACTGCCTAGATTAGGAGCACAATGGCTACGAATGTCCTTAATCTCAAACTTGGTCTGACGTCAAAATATAGCAACATAATTATTATTATAAACAAGTGAAGACGATTTGTTACGAAACATGTTCCTCAAAGCTGTAACGTATTGCAAAGATGATGTAAGAAATATAGTTTAGTTGTTGTTTTATTTAATTTCGTATATCTGCATAATGACAAAATGATGACCCGTGAATTTGTGCTTGATTTCCTGTTATAAAGAGGTTTTAATTGTGTCGGTTAGATACTTGACCATGTTCCGTTTTTATAAAACAATACTTGTTACTTGGCTTTAATAAAGAAGAATCAGACTTTAAGTTTTACTTTTTGCAGGAAATCTATTTTCTAGTGCATTATATCACAACACATTGCATTGATCTACTTGAGTAATCAAAATTGTATTGATTTTGTTGTTTGTATTGTCTTGTCTGACTGCCATCTTAAATAAGGAGAACATTATTTTATTTTAATCGTAATGGAAAATAATACGTATACAGTCATATAGTTTTCTATTGGAAAAACTTAGATTTGAAATACGATGTCCCCCTTACGAGGATACTGAGTAGAACGACGGCATTGCATACAACAGCTTCTTTATGAGAAAATCCACAATATATACCAGCACGCATTAAAACTATTTAAAAATATCACATTCGAACAGAAGTATTTTTTTGAGACAATTTCAGATGTTCATTGAACTAAATTGAATTCACACATCAATCGACAAAAATCTACATATTCTGTACAAAGTTATATTATAAATTAAATTGGGCTATATCGTTTATGTATATGTATTTCAAACCAATTATCAAGTGTAACAATCGATGGCGATCGTTCAAAATCGTACGTCAATATGTCTTAGAAACAACATGTTTTCGTCCATGTGTATCTTATGAAAACGTTAACCACACAATATCTTCTAGAAATGTAATAAATTATTCTCTTAACAAGCGCATCAAATATCATCAATCATTTCAATTTACGCAAATAGACATGTGCTTCCATAAACGTGAAAGATAACGAAGACGTTGATTCATGTGCAATGCAAAGTATTGAACTAGTTCAATTATTGTACTGGATGTATTGTGAATCTCTGAGTCTGTATGTTTAAATTTGGCTACATTAACCACGCAAATATAACATTTGTTTGCAGACTATATTGTCATGCATATTGAAATCAACACTAAAGTTATACATGAGAAGTCAATTTGTACTCATTGGTGCGATTTGCAAGACAGTCCCTAGAATCCCCCGGTCCCTATATCGAGTTAGCAATTATTTTGGACCGTCTTGGCAATCTCATCATTTGGTAACACTTGACTGGGTTTGTGATGGATTTGAAGAACCTTTGTGGTGTTTTATTCGCCTTCATAAACTCGTATATCCGCCGCACTCCGTGTGCCGAGTGTATCAAATGTGTTCTTAGTGCTTCTACAAATGTTCAATCAATGTAGTGTTCGCTGAATGCTGGCAAAGTCGGGATTTCTCTGAGAACCAAATACTGTACTTTTATGGCCAAATACAAACGACTTTAAACAAACGACACATACACATGAAGAATGTATTTATTTCGTTTTCAGAAAAAAAATGCATATGCCCAATTTATATTGATGTAAAGAGTGATTTTCGGTGAAGAAAATACTATTAAAAAATAAACATATTCGATAAATTAAGAAAAAAAATAGTCACACAATCAGTAATCTGCTGCATAAAATCACTTACACCATTCGCAGTAAACATAATACACCGACAATCCACATTCATGTGAGGATCCATCGCGTAATCATGAAATAAATAAATGATTCCTGTTTGCATAAAACAAAGTAGTATTTTGACGTCCAAACCGAAAAATGCATAAAAAATATTGTTATATGTATGTGCTTTCTCATCTTAACGCCAAATGGAGATAAATTCTTCCCTCACGAACACTCGGCTAAATGAAGGTTTATGTTTATTTCCATCAAAATCATCCTAAAGGATGTCACGATGACATTCCAAAAACTAGCAATGAGAATATTATATGTCTTCTGAACAAGTGATCGTTGATTGTTAGAAATCCCATGTGAGAAAGTTTTCCTGTTTATGAATGACACACACAATATTGCGCTTAAAATGGAAATGTTAAAAAGGAATGATTCAATCTGCAAAACAAGTTTTTGAGTGCATCAAAATAATTTGTTCATCTATATTTAACTCAGACTTTTTGTGTGGTTTTCGTCCCATACTATTCCATATCAGTTAACCTTTAAACCATGTTTGATATTATCACTGTTTAAAACATTAACTTTTTTATTCAAAATAACCATAGTNAATGATTCAATCTGCAAAACAAGTTTTTTATTGCATCAAAATAATTTGTTCATCTATATTTAACTCAGGCATGTCGATTATTTTGAAAACCATATGCTCGGACAAATATTATTAAAATTAACTTAGCATTGTTAAGATGCTCTTCAAAACTAAAACTATGACATTTTCATTGCGTTTGCCACCAATAAAGGACCACATGCTATACAAAGGTTTCTCTTTTTTGATGCGGCTGAAGTTTCGCTGGGTTCATATTTTCGATTGTGCTTTGTTTCTCATTTGTTGTCATGAAACCATATCCCATAAAACATAAGAATACTCCAAGAACATCATCAGTTTGAGATGAACTGCACATCTACATAAGCTGGTCATTTGCTTTAGGCCAGTGGCCGATTTCATATACTAGTAAATCGTCTGACAACGCAAAGAACAGATCAAAAGTGTTACAAATGGTTAAAATAAAACTAATTGCATGTGAATGTGTTATCTTATAGATTCGAGGCTCCCCATAACAATTCTGCTTTCTAATGTTGTAGATTTTGTCCTATTTATCAGTTTTCAGCTAGTTCATTTTAAACTTTGAGAGCTTACCGGTTTGTCTGAAGTTACACATACATATTCAGACGACGTGAATAAATAGTGTTCATAGTGTTCAGTAAAAACAAACGGGTCACATCAGCATGCATGCAAATACGGCTGATGGTCGCCTGCCTCGCATGGGACTACTGAATGCATACACGGGTGTAGATCAACTCCGACGTTTCTCGAACATGTGACATTGCAAACGGTTTGTGTTACGAGAAGAGACGTCTGCAATAAAATAGGACTTTGAAACAAGTAAAATACCTCCAGACCAACAATTTATCAATAACGAGGTAGTAAAAAGATGGAAAAAATAGGATTTTAAGAAAAGTTATATACCACAAGACCAAATATTTATCAATAAGGGTTAGTTAAAAGATGGAAAAAATCGGACTTTTAGAAAACTAACAGACCAACAGACCAAAGATTAACTAATAAAGAGTAAGTTAGAAGATGTAAACAATAGTACTTTGTACAAAGTAAAAAAAAAACACACAAGACAAACGATTTATTAATAAAGATTAAGTTAAACGATCACGGCACCAGACGATACTATGTGCATTTTACAAAAGTATTTTAACTCCCCAAGCCTTTCCTTCACAGTTCCAGGCAACATGACTAAGTGACATATTACATATTTCTCAGCCACTGTCCTTTTAGTGATGCCCTTCACATCATCTGGAATGCAATAACAATAAACCTGTCAAAGTTTTGCCGTATTGTTCAACGGTGCGTGCACGCACTACAATAATGAGACGTATTTTATGACCAAACTGCTATAAAAATTATAGTTGTAAACACGTGAATGTTGACATTACAGCTTGTTATTAACTTTTTCCCTTTTACGCTAAGTTACGGCAGTTACTGACGCGTGATGGCTCATTTACTGCAATTACTGTATTAAAGTGAGGCATGTACGGTAATGATATTGACGTTTCCATCGACAACTATCACCAATGGTGATAAATAAAGTATTTAACAGTAAAACAACAGTTAATGATCGCTTATTCGTATTTATCACATGCTATACCTTGTTTTCAATGTTATACAGACATTACGTATTTTGTTATATTACGACTGTGTAATACAACATTTTTAAGCGTTTTCATTGGCAACACAAAATTCCTGAACTCGTTTTATAAAATATGGTATGGTATGACAACTCATGTCAGATCCTATATTTATGATAGAAGTGTTTGGATCATCAGGTGAATATAATTCATATATACAGTGCAACACTTTAAGTTTTCAACCGCTCGCTGTAAAAGTTTTAAAAAAAGTTTAAATACTTAAACAGGAATAGCTGACATTAAATGTCCATAGACGTTTGGTAACTTCATCCAGAATAAGTGAATATAAATGCCCATAAACATTGGGCTACTTCAAAGAGTATTTGTCATAAATCTGTGTCAGCTCTGAATGCAGGAGAAACAAAGTTGTCTCATCATTGCCGTTTTACCGGTAAAGAGCGAAAGAGATGGCGTGGGCTTACGCTATTAGTCCTGCTTTTATCCATATGCAAATCAGTTTGTTTAAAACATAATTGGATGCAAATATCTGCAACATCATATCGGCTTTGTCAACGAAAGAGATATAAATCCTTCCGCATTCAGGAAATTGCACAGTCTCTAATAACCTGAAAACGAATTATATTAAATGTCCCACAGTTCTTATTTAAATGTTAATCTTGCATTAGATGATACAATATGACAATATGAAGTGGGCTTGCTCTCCTCTTCAATTTTGCGGTTTCTGGAAAATTTAAAAAAGTATCAATAAATCTTTGAGATGCTATTTAAATGCGGCGTTATTTAAATATCAGATGGCATTTAAAATTAAAATTTGTGTTTAATGGACATTTCATGCTATGTATATGTATATGTAGATAATTCGTGTTTAATGTACTGGATGTGGCAATCGACAAACGTTATACAGATGCATGTCTGATATGCCCATCAACAGGTACAATACAGATTGTTTACGCTATATGGACTTTTATGCGATCTTTGAAATAGCAGGATGTCCAAGCATTCAGCTGAACTACATTTATGGTGTCAAATATCTCTAGAGGCTATACATAGGGTGATCCATAATATCTGATACCATTTAAGGGTCGTGTAATTTCTACATATATCACATGATTTTGAATATTAACCATTGACAAAAACTAGACATGTCCAAGTTTGCATTAGCTTAAAATTGTGCATATTAAGCAAGAACTGACTATGACACTCACCGACCAAGATTAACATAAAATGTTCGATGTGACGTCCGTTTTGTGCTATAACGACGTCGAGTCGTTTGTTTTTTGTTTTTTAATTTTCAATAACATTGGCGCACATTGCTGGCGTGATTTTCTTCATTTCTCGGCGAATGGCTGACTTCAGCTGCTAAATTGTATCTGGCTTAGGGATGTAAACATTGTCCTTCAAGTGTCCCCATATTCAAAATCCAATGGACTGACATCTGGCAAACGTGGAGGCCATACTTTATCTGTTTTATACGAGATTAATTTTCTACCAAATGCTTCTCTCAACCATTCCAGGACGTGCCCTGCAGTATCCATCTTTCTGAACCCATATTTTGTTAATGTCAGTGCCTTTTTTCGCAGGGCATGGAGAAATTTGGTATTCAAGAAAGTGAGATATCGGGCACTATTTACTGTTGTGGTTTTACCTTCCGATTCGAAAAAAGGTCCAATCACACCGGTCAAACTCAGCGCTGCTCATTCTGTCACCTTTTCCTCATGAACAGGCTTTTCTAAATAGAAATGTGGTTTCTCCTTACTCCATACTCTACAGGTCTGTTTATTAGGAGTGTTATTAAGATAAAAAATGTGATTAATCTTAAAACACTATTTTATCAACTGTGTCCAATTTATCAACCATCCATGCAGCAAACTCTATTCTGCAGTTTATGTCTGTTTCTTTCAAATGTTGCATAATAGACACCGAATAAGGATCATACAATTTCAAATCGAAACGCAGCGCTCTGTAAACACTTCATAACCAGACTTACTGTTGATATCTCCTAGAACCTTTCTTACTGATTGCTGTGGTGTCTCCTGAATCACCTCAAGGATCTCTGCAATGTTCTCTGAGCCGCGCTTAGATCTTGGTCTTCCACTGTTGTATTTTCGGCTGTCCCCAACTAAACCAGTCTGTTGAAATCTATTAATAAGCCGAGGTACTTGAAGCTTTGTAATTCTGTCATCTTCAGGATATTTTTTCTGCATCATTCGTATGACTGTTACTTGAGATTTAGTCTCAAAGTAAAGCTTTACTATTTTAGCAGCCTTCTGATTTGACGTCGCCATCTTGAAAAACAACCCTTATTGGATTACGTCATATATGACGTCACGACGTCAACGTTTTCCCGTTATTGTTCTAATGACAAAAGCTTATGACAATTCCCTTTACAGGGGTATATAACACTTAGTAATTATATCAGCCGGAAATTATTTATTTAATATCAAAACAAGTATAAGATATTATTTATCAGCCTGTCGGAAAACGCAAAATCCACAAGAGAGCAACCCTTGTTCATATTGAATCAGCTTATGTCAACAATAACATTTTTGGAAGAGCTATGGCAAATAATAATTATTCGTTTACATGTTATTAGAGCCATGGCAATCCCATGAATGCGGAAGGATTTATATTTTATTTGTTGACAAAGCCGATATTCCTTGCACTTTTGCAAACAAATGTATCTCAAACAAACTTATTAGCAGATCTATAAAAGGAGGACTACTGGCGTTAACCCACGTCATCACTTTCGCTGTTTACTGGTAATACGGTCAGGCTAAGACAAGTTTGTTGCTACTGCATTAAGAACTAACTATTGTTTTATTGCATGTGCTCGTTAAAGTTACCCAAAGTTTATGGACATTTAATGTTACCAAATCCTGGTGAAGTAACCTAACGTTTATGGACATTTACAGCGCCAAGTTGTTGACATTTACTGGGCATGCTCTTTACACATACAACGCTAGGTTGATGACAGTTATAAGTCGTGCTCTGTACATATACAGCGCCAGATGACAGCTATTAGTCTGGTTCTTTACATATGCCCTTCAATTATATGCACATGATGATTACATGTTTCAACTATCAATTCGATTATTTATGAAATCATTGTAAACAATATTCATCACCGGTGGTGATATTTGTCGATGGAAATGTCAATAACAGTATAGCGTATGCCTCACTGTAATAGAGCAAATGTTTTTAATGTCCATCATGAGTCAGTTACTGCCGTAACTTAGCTAGAAGGGAAGTAATTAATTACAAGCTATATTGTAAATATTTTCGTGTTTAAAACTATAATTTATCAGACGTGTTGACACAAAATACGACTGGTGATTGTAGTGTGTGCACGCAGCGTTGAGCAATACGACAAAGCTTCGACAGGTTTAGTGTATTGCATTCCAGAAGAAGTGTATGGCATTCACAGGGCAACCGCTTAGAAATATGTAATATGTCATCTTGTCATGTTGCCTGGAACTGTGAAGGAAACACAAAGTTGGTTTAAATACTTTTTGTGAACTGCAGATTACAATGTCTGTTGCAGAGATCTTTAAATTTACTCTTTATTGAAAACCCTTTTGGTCTTGTGGTATTTTACATTTTCAGAGCCATGTGTTATTTCCGACATCTCGTTATGACACATACCCTTTGAAATATCACATGTTAGTATTTCGAGAAACGTCGGTGTTGATCGAACGTACGACTCCCTTGTATCCATTCAGGAATAGAGAACCATGAGAGCCAGGCGGTAATCGGCCTTCTGTGAAATTGCTGTTGAAACTTTTAGGTTTATATGGAACATTATTTATTCACGTCGTCTAAAGATTTACGTGTGACCTTTGACACACCGATAAGCTCTTTACGTTTAACCTGAGTAAACATAAAATTGACAAAAAGAAAGAAATCTTCAACATTAGAAAACAGTATTGTGATGGAGTACCCGATTGTAATAAGTGATGGTTTTGATATTATAACTTAAGACTGTGTAATGGAGTTAAGGAAATCATAATCGGAAAAAAATAGAGATCAATGCACTTTTCAGTGCTGTGCGAATGTTTAAATCGTGTGTGTATATTGCAATCTTTTGTTTGCGTTGTCCTGCGATGTACTAGTAAAGGAAATCAATCGGCCATTGGCCCTAAACAAATGTTTCTCTCCGGACAATGTTCGTAGAGTGTTATTATTTTTATGTGATATGAATTCATTACAACACATAAAAATTAAAGTACATAGCAAACTATCAACCCAGTTAAACTTCATCTGCACCAATAATAAATAAATCTTTATTCAGCGCGCTATTATTTATGGAAAACGTAATGTTGATAGTTTAAGTTATGAACAGCAATTTGTCAATGCAAAGTTAAATGAACAAATATTCTACGAATATTATTTGTTTCAAAACAAATCAACATCGTTGATGTAGATAAAGTTGAAGAAGTTATTTGTACGCAACCGAACACAATAATATTTTTTTTGCAGATTCTACACTTTTCTGTTTTCAATTTCCAATTTAACTTGTTTTTATTTTTAGCCATAAAAGCGGTACTGTGTCTTAATTTCTTTAATGTCATTCAGACATCACTTTGGACGAATTATTAACGAAATAAACGTTAGTCTCCATTTAATCTAGTGTGTGTGATGAAAGGCTGTCCGGTTTGCGCAGTGGTTGGTTTTCGCGCTTCTCACCTAGGCGATCCGGGGTCAATGCCAATTGTCGGAAGCATGTGCAAAACAGTGATTTTGGTTGGTGGCCACCAGTTGGAGTGTCCTCAGGGAACTCCAGCTTCACACCACAACACAAGACCGCACCAAAATAGTAATCTTCCAGTAAACACTAAATAGCGGGACATATCATCTATAATTCAAAATTCATCCCAACTTTCGTGAGTCTAGTAAGTTAATTAGGTAAGAGTGCTGGGACTCTAACGATTGACAATTTACAACAAGAAACTAAGCACAAAAATCGTGTGATACTTTTGTTGTTGCACAAACAACAGCTGATCTATGTTTGTAACATTATCTTCGCAAAACGTGACATCTTTGATGAATATATTTCTTGACATATCGTCTTTCCGTTGTATGTTATGTTGCTATATTTTAAAGATACTTACTAAGAGATTTAGTACATTTGTAGTCTGGTTCTTTCAATCTAGGGAGCAAACAGAAAGAAATACTAAGAACAAGATTTATGTGTTTTATGTATATGATCATTTGTTACGTAATTCCTTATTTCTAATGTTATACTTTTTTATGTTCATGTTTATGATTTTCGGGACAATGAAATTCTTGTTTACACATATTGACAATCTGGATCAGAACCATTGGAATTTAATTAGCTAATGAATCCGAACTGTATGATGACATTTAAAGTACACGTACTTAAGTGCGTCAAAACGACAAAATAATTTTCAAGGAATATTGATTACTTATACTGGTTTCTACTGGCCTAACATCATTATTATATACAAAGGCGACATGTACATTTATTCAAATAACAAACAACAACACTTTAATTGTTTACATGTAATTAATTAATGTTGTGTGGAGTTTAAATCACGCCACCACAGTGCTGTTCGGCGAGCGACCGTATATATGTTATATCTTCATTTATCCATGCTCTCAACAATTATTCGGTAAATATAATACATCAATACAAACATTCCCATTGCCACTTTGACATTCAGGTTGAATGAATTATGACTCTATTGATGTTATTACTTTTAATATTCCAGAAATACTTCTGAAAAATGGTTGAGTACTTATGAAATGTCACTTTTTCGCATCTCGATCAAATGCAGTCAACATGTACATTGTGTGTAATAGATCACTTGTTAATGGTAAACACCCAGTGTTTTTAACTTGTTTAATGAATACTTACGATTTCGGTTGTGCTATATGTACACATCCCTAAAAGTATTATTGTAAATTGAACAAGATTTTACAAAACCGACTAGTCACATTTCTGTATCAATCAAATAAGCACATACCACTGTGTTAACGTCAACATTGACTTGAAAAGAACCGTCTGAGGTTTTGTACGAAAAACTCATTTCCTCGCGCTGAATAATATCTATTTATAACCTTTTCAGTTCAATATGAAATCACGATGCGTAAATTAGATTCAAACGTTTTACCAATTCACACCTACTCGAATGGAAATAAGGTAACAGATTCTCCGCAATTACATATTTATTTATAAAGATTTATTTTCTCTTTGGTTGTACTGGTCCGTGTTTTGTCTTATTAACAATGTTGTGACAAGTTTCAGGTTTGACTACTACTTGTCATTTCAAAATATTAACTTGCATGTAGTATGTTCCGTAAACAAAAGACATGCAAGTAAAATAATCGACAGAAATAAATAATACGAATTCAATTAAAGTGTCATGCTAATTGTGAGTATTTGTGTTTTTGCGAAAATTATTATTTTATAATGTCAGTTTTATTACGATGTATTAAATGAGAAGGATTAAAGGCTTTTATGATTGTTTGCATTTAATAGTGATTCGTTCGAATAAATTCAGTATCATATTTATGACAAAAAGACCCCATTGTCTGACGAATTTCTGCCTCCTTATTATGTGTTGTTATTTGCAGTTTTTAGAGAAAATAGCTAAACAATTCAATATATTAATAATGGAGACTTCTTTTTTTACTAAGTTGAAAACAAACAGTATGTTACGACGATCCGTTTAACTATTTCGACTTTATAGGTGTTAATCGGGAATCCGAATATCATTTATAACCTCCAGAGAGTTGATGTCATACATGTATTTGAGGTTAAATGCTTGGCCATCCTGTGATTTCAAAGATTGCATACACGTCATTACATAATCTGTATTGCATCTGTTAATGGGCACGTCATACATGCGTCTGTATAACGTTTATCGATTGCCATGTGTAGTACATATAAGACCATGTTTTCCCTTTGTGCAACTTTTAACAGATTGTTAATTATGTATATCCATTACAATGCATAAAACCGTCCATTGAAAACAAGCAGAAGTTTCAACGCCATCTGACATTTAATGTATGTAGCATTCTACGAACATCACACAGATTTCTTGATAAAATGCATTCTTATTAAATTGCAGAAAACCGCAAAATCTGCAAAAGAGCAACTCCGCCTCTTATTTTAGCAACCTATATCAACTTTTGTATTCAAAGAACAGCGATGTTAAATTTTATTTGATTAGTTTTCAGGTTAGTAGAGCCTTAGCAATCATCTAAATGCGGAAGGATTTATATTTCTGTTGTTGACAAAGTGGATATCCTGTTGCAGATTTGCATCAAATATTATTTTTTAAAGAAGATTTGTGGATCGATAAAAGCAGAACTTAAGGCGTAAGCTCCTGCCATCTATTTCGATCTTTATCGATCATGCGACAAGGCTAACGCATGTTTATGGCTACTTCATTTAAAACTAAAAGAGTTTTGTTAACTATAATCGCTACAGTAACAGCAAGTTCATTGACAATTAATGTCCCCTTTCACGGTTGAAGTAACTCAAAGTTTATGGACAACTAATGTCACCTATTCCGGTTGCCCACAACTTCAGAGACAACGGTTGACCCTTTTAAGTCTTGCTCTGTACAAATACAGCACTAGGTTTTGTATCAGCCAAGATAAATTCGATAGTGTATGGCATATTAACGAAATATGTCACACGCCTTTAATAGCCTCAAAAAAGTCGAACACATACGAAATAATAGTACATGTATGTTGTTTCTTGTAAATTTCACTTACATAAAATATATTAGATATTCCATGACAATATTACCTTTACTGCAATTGCCAGTGATGACCATTAAATGTTTATCCCCAAGATGTACAGCACTTGTCGGATTTTTTAAATTTTAATTAGAAGCTGTGCTAGTTAGGCAGTTTGTTATATGTACCTTACGAATTTAATAATGAATTCAGCTTACTTTTTTGTCATTGTTATTTTCATTTATTGAAATTCGCAAAACGAATCTGCAGTAAACTAAAGTTAATAATATATGACCGTGCTTATTTAAACAACATTTGGCTCATAACATGGTGCACAATTTTATTCAAACACGTTGGTTTCATTAACAAAACAAAAACACTGAATCAACAGAAAAAATATTATTGAATCCAACCAAAATAAATGTTTTCGTTCCAAGAATATTTGTTGATGAATTTGTATGTTCACGATTCATCAAAAGTAGTGATAATTGTCCATTGAGACGCAAATAACACTACCTTACAGCATATTCCTCAGTTTAATGCAGCAAGTGTTGTTTATGTAGAATAATGACCCAGCTAATGCCGTAACTTAGCATAAAAGGGCAGTAGTAAATAATAAGCTATCATGTAAACATTCACGTGTTTAAAACTATAATTTAACAGACGTTTGGTCATAAAATGCGACTGATGATTGTAGTTTGTGCACACAACGTTGAGCAGTACGGCAAAGCTTTGACAGGTTTATTGTTATTGCATTCCAGAAGACGTGGAGGGCATCATTAGAAGGACAGCGGCCGAGAAATATGTAATATGTCACTTAGACATGTTGCCTGGAACTGTGAAAGGAAAGCGGCGGCATTTTGAACACTTTTGTGAACTTCAGATTACAACGTCTTGACCAGATATATTTTAACTAACTCTTTATATTTTGGTCGGGTGGTGTTTTACTTTTTTCAAAGTCCCGATTTTTTTTATATCTTTTAGCTAACTCTTTATTGATACATTGATGGTCTGGAGGAATTTTACTTGTTTTAAAGTCCTGTTTTATTGCAGACGTCTCTTATTGTTGCACATACCCTTTGCAGTATCACATGGTCGAGAAAAGTCGGAGTTGATCGAATGTTCGACTCCCGTGAATGCATGCAGTAGTAAATTCACATGCGAGCTAGGCGACTATTAGCTGCTTTTGCATATTTGCTGATGTAACACGTCGATTGTTACGGAACACCTCGTCTGCAGATGTACGTGTAACTTCTGACAAACCGATTAGCTCTCAAGGTTTATCCTGAACTTACATAAAATTTACATAAAGGACAAAATCTACAAAATTCGAAAGCAGAATAGTTATGGAGAGCCCCATGGCTATACTATAACATATTCACTTGTACTATGTTTGAATCATTTGTGTATGCTATGGTAAGTTGTTTGCGTTATCCTGCGATGTATAAGAAATCAGTCACTTGCCCTAAACAAAAGACCAGCTAATGCAGATATATCGTACAGTTCATCTCCAAAGGATGTTCTTAGAGTATCTTTATGTTTTATGTCTTATGATTTCATTACAACAAAGAAACAAATCACAAACCAAATTATGAACCCACTGAAACTCCAGCTGTACCAAAAAAGACAAACCTGTATAAAGCATGTGGTCCTTTATTTATGGCAAACGAAAATGCTCATAGTTTTAGTTTTGAAGAGCATGTCACGAATGCAAAGTTAATTTTCAATAATATGTGTCCGATCATATTGTTTAAAAAACAAATATGGACATCACTGAGTTAAATATATATGAATTAATTATTTTTATACATTTATCGGTATGGACGTCGCAATTCTATTGTTATATTATGAAAACAGGAATCATCTATTTATTTCATGAATACGCGATGAATGTGAATATTCGGTTTATAATGTTTAATGCGAATGATGTAAGAGATTTGTAGCAGATTACTAATTCTATGAATTCTGTTTTTTCTTCAGTTATTGAAAGTGTGTTGTGTTTAACTTGTATTTTCTTCACCGAAAATCATTTTTTACATCAAGATCAATTGGCCATAGGCAATTTTGACTCAAAACGAGACAAATACATTTTTTTTTATACGTGTCGTTTGTAAATGGTCGTTTGTTTATGGCTATAAAATTAAAGTATTTGTTTTTCAGATAAATTTCGATTTTTCAAACCTTCACCGTACAACTGCATTGGCAACCTATGGTACACGCGACTAAAGACGTGCTGTGGTTATACAAATCCATCACAAGCCAAGTAAATTTGTTCAAAATGACGAGATTGTCAAGACGGTCCCAAATGCTTGCTAATTTGATATAGAAACTGGAGGGTACTAGAGTCTATCTTGAAAATCTAACAATTTAGTACAAATTGACTTCGTTTGTACACATGGATATATAGGGTTGATTAATATATGCATTCCACAATAATCTGCAACTAAACGTAACATATGCGTGGTTAATATAGCAAACGTTCAACCTCCAGACTCAGAGATTCAAAGTACACGCAGAAAACATTTCACTATTTCAAGACTTTGCGTTGGAAATTAATCAACTTCTATACGTTATCGGAGCACATGCCTATTTGCACTCACTCTACATTGCAATGATATTTGATGCGATTGTGAGGCGAATGTTTTATTTTCAATATATTGTAATTTATGCGTGGCTAATATAGCAAACATTTAAACTCCAGCCTCAGAGATTCACGAGACACGGGGTAAAATATTTCACTATTTGAAGACTTTGCGTTGCAAATAAATCAACTTCTTCTTTATGTTTCAGGTAATACAATATTTCACTGTTTGAAGACTTTGCGTTGCAAATGAATCAACTTCTTTTTTATCTTTCAAGTTATACAATTTTTTAGTATTTGAAGACTTTGCATTGCAATGAAATTTTATTTCTTTATCTTTCAAGAAATGCAATATTTCACTATTGGAAGACTTTGTGTTGCAAATGAATCGATTTATGATTTATCGTTCAAGTTATACATTATTTTACTATTGGAAGACTTTGCGTTGCAAATGAATCAACTTCTTCTTTACCTTTCAGGTAAAACAATATTTCACTATTTGAAGACATTGCGTTGCAAATGAATCAACTTCTTCTTTATCGTTCAAGTTATGGATACACATGTCTATTGGCGTTACAGCACACAAAATATATTGCAATGATCGATTGAATTTTTGCTTTTCTAGAATATATATTTCGATTTTCATTAGATTCAAAAAGACGAAAACACATTGCTTTGTATACGTATTGACGTAAGATTGGAACGATCGCCATCGATCTTTAAACATGATAATTGGTTTGATGAACATAAACTATATAGCCCAAGTAATATATTATATAATTTGTTTGTATTTTGTTATGAATATGTTTGCGAATGAGGTTGGCATTAAAGTGAGTTCAATGCACATCGGACATTGTCTCAAAGAAATAAGTCTGTACATATATGATCGCTATAAATATCTCCTTTTAGTGGTTTTGAGTAAAAAAAATAATAAGGAGTGCTGGTATATATATTTATATTGTGGATTAAAAAAAATGCAGCTTCGGCGTGGCGTGATCTCGTACTACTAAATATGTTCGACAAGCAAACCACACGATGTGTCACGCAATTCTAATCTTTCCAACAGATTTCTCTCTTACGAATCTTATAATATTCTCCTTATTTAAGATGGCAGTCAATTCCAGAGAAGAAAATATAAATAACACAATTAATACAACTTTGTTTCCTAAAACAGATTCAGGCTAACCTATTTCGTTTTGTTGCGTGCAATGAAGGATTACCAAATGAACAATACAAGAACATTCCTGCAAAAATAGAACTTCTTTATTAAAGACAAATAACAAATGTGGATCAAAAAAGCACTCTATAAAAACGAAACATGGTAAAGTATCTAACTGACGCTATTAGCACCACAATTGGAAACTTAGCAATATAACGGGTGTTCAGTTTTTAGTTGCGTAGATCAACAACAAATGATCTATGTTTGTTACATCCTCTTCGCAAAACGTTACAGCTTTGCTGAATATGTTTTTTAACATATCGTCTGTACATTGTGTTTTATGTTGCTATTTTAATTAAGTACATTCGTAGTCAATATGCTTCCAATCTAGGCAGTCAACAAAACAAAACGAGCAATATCGTGTTGACGCCCATGGACTGTCGTTCTAGATCAGAAAAGTTAGAAGTTAATTTGTTAATGCATCCGAACACTACTATGACATTTAAAGTTCACGTAGACAAGTGAGCGTCAAAACGATTCATGGTCAAGAACTATTGATTACTTATGTTGGTTTCTACTAGCCTAACATAATCTTTATTATTAACACTGGCGATATCAAATTTGTTCAATAAACACACTTTTGTATTAGATCACTTATTGAAACGAATACGTTTTTGGTTGAGTGAATACAAAATACACCAAAGAGCCTGAAAACATTGTCTCTTACTTGTTGAATCAACACTTACTATTTCGGCAATTGTATATGTGAAAATGGAGTTTGTTATTGTAGGAGGTACTTGAAAAATAGTTGACACACACAACTATTTATATTTTGTATCGATCAGATAAGCATATAATATACACTAATATGTTAACGTTAACTTTATCATGAAAAGAACTGTATGAGTTTGTTTTACGAAAACCTATATCCGTAAGCTGAATAATATCTGTTAATATTTGTTTCAGTTTACTATGTCATCACAATTCGTAAACGAGATTCCAACGAGTTAACGCCTGATCGAATGGAAATTAGATAATGGTAACATATTCTCAGTAATTAAATATTTATAAAGAAAGATTTGTTTGTCTTTCATTGAACTTGTCTATGTCTTGTCTTATCTATAATTTTGTGAAAAGTTTCAGGTCTTAATACAATTTGTAATTCCAAAAATGATGCATATGTGGTTCCTTAAAAAAATATCACAAAATAATCGACGGAAATGAATAATAAGATTTCAAGTAAGTTATCAAGCAAGTTAACAGTGATCAATTGTGTTTCCTCGAAATTATTTTGTAATGCCAAATTTAGAAACGATGTATACAATAGGAACGATTAACGGCTTTTATCATGGTTTGAATTGAATGGTAATTCTTTCGAATTAATTCAATATCATATTGAATGACAAAAATACCCTATTATTCGAGGAGTTTTTGCCTAACTATTAGTTTGNAGGGCTCGAACCAGTGACCATCGGGGTCCTGGAGTAAAAACCAATTAGACCGCTCGGCCATCCTGACAAGTATGTACGATAGCCGTATTTTATACCATATATAAGCAATCCTCGTAGTTTTACAAAATATAGCGACAATAACAGAACTTTCCAAATTATTCAATCGTTTCGCGTCGAACGACGCTTTATGATTTTGAGGTTTTCAAATCGTCAAAAGATGCATATAATGGATATTTAAGAGCATTGTAAATGGTCAGTATTACTATTTCCTCAAAAAAATCATAACAAACGCGAAAATTTGCGAATATGAAACAACTTTTTTTAATTTTGTCAATTTACCAATCTGTTGGACGGCCCCTTTAAGAGACAACTGTTTTCATGTTTAAATATTGCTCTGCAGCGCGACATTTTATATTAGCTAAGGCAAAGCCGATATTGTTTTGCAAATTCACGACCTATGTTAAACTCCTTCGACAGCTATAAAAGTCGCACACATACGAAATCATAGTATGTTGTTTCTTGTCAACTTCACTTACATAAAATGTATTAGATATGCCATGACAATATAACCATGCCCAAGATGTACATCACTTTTATGATTTCCTAATTTTTTACTTAAAAGCCATAATGGTTAAATCTGCAGTAAACTTTAGTATTTATATATGATCGTGATTATTTAAGAACATTAGCTCATAACAGGGTGCATAATTTTATTAAAACATGTTGTTTGCATTTATAAACAAAAACACTGAAACATAAGAAACATATTATTGAATCCAACCAAAATAAATGTGTCCGTTTTAGAATCTGTTTTGATGTTGCATTTTTTATTTAAAGATGTTTTGAATAAATAATTCATATATTTGTTTAATTTAACATCATCAAAATAAAATACAACATTTTTCTCAAAATTCGAAGACATTGATCTTTGATTTCAGAAGAACACGTGAAATATATTCTTTGAGTATTGGTTCTCTGCTCAACTGCGTTTAACATAAACTGAGTTCTGGCACCATACTTTTTCACAATTTCCTATTCATTTTGAAAGTTTTGATTGTTCAGCCCCTTCAATTATATTCACCTGATGATTGAACACTTCTATCATAAAAACGAATATGCAATCATGAAATCATTTTAATCTGTTACATACATTAATCTTTATTAGTGGTGATAGTTATCGATGGAAACGTCATTAACAGTACCGTAGAGCATGTCTTACTTTAATAGAGTAATTGTTGTTCATGCGCCATCATGAATCGGTTAGTGGTGTAACTAAGCTAGAAGGGAAGTAGTAAATAATAAGCTAAAGTGTAAACATTCACGATTTTAAAACTATATTTTAAGAGACGTTTGGTCATGAAATGCGACAGATGAGTGTACTTTGTGCACGCAACGTTGAGCAATACGGCAAAGCTGTGACAAGTTTATTGTATTGTTTTCCAGATGACGTGGAGGGCATCATTAGAGGGACAGCGGCTGAGAAATATGTAATATGTCACCTAGTCATGATGCCTGGAACTTCAGATGACAACGTTTGGTTTAGAAATCTTTTACCTAACACTTTATTGATAATTGTTTGGGCGGGTGGTATTTTACTTTTTTCAAAGTCCTGTTTTTTTCGATCTTTTAACAAACTCTTTATTGATAAATCTTTGGTCTGGTGGTATTTTACTTTTTCAAAGTCGTGTTTTATTGCAGACGTCTCTTCTTGTGACACATACACTTGGCAATATCACATGGTCGAGAAACGTCGGAGTTAATCGAATGTTCGACACCCATGTACGCATTCAGTAATAGAGACCCATACAACCAGGCGACTATCAGTCGTCTTTGCATATCCGCTGATGTAACACATTTTTGTTTTTACGGAACACTATGAACACTATTTATTCACGTCGTCTGCATATGTATGTGTAACTTCTGACAAACCGGTAACCTATCAAAGTTCATAATGAACTAGTAAAACACATTATTACAAATAGCAAACAATTTACAACATTAGGAAACATAAACGTTATGGAGCGTCTCGAAGCTATAAGATAAAACATTCGCGTGAAATGAATTTTATTTGTATCATTTGTGCATTTTGAGTGTTCTTTTGTTTGCGTTGTCCTGCGATGTCCTAGTAGGGGACATTGATCACTGGTCCTAAACAAAAGACCAGCTAATGCAGATCTACCATTCGTCTCCAGATGATGTTCTTGTGGTATCTTTATGTTTTATGTGATATTATTTCATTACAACAAATAAGAAACAAAGCACAATCGAACATATGAACGCAGTGAAATTTCAGCTGCACCAAAAAAGACAAACCTTTAAATATCATGTGGTCCTTTATTTATGGCAAACGAAATTAAAAACATTCATCGTTTTAGTTTTGAAGAGCATTTTACAAATCTAAAGTTAATTTTCAATTATATTTGTCCGATGATATTGTTTAATAAAAAATCGACATCGCTGGGTTAAAGTTAGATCAACACTTTTTGTTTATACAATCAAAAACTTGCTTTGCAGATTTTACTCATTCTTGTTGAAAATGTCCAGTTAAGGCGAAATATTGTGTGTATTTTTAGCCATAAACAGTAAAACTGTCTCACATGGGATTCAAAACAATCAACGATCATTTTTAAAAAATACCTAGAATATCATCGTGACATACTTTAGAACGAATTTTGATTCAAATAAACATAAGTCTCCACTTCGCCGAGTGTAGTTTGCAGGCAACGTTGAGAAACACGGCAAAGCTTCGACAGGTTTATTGTTATTGCATTCCAGATGACGGAAAGGGCAACATTGAAAGGGCAGCGGCTGAGAATATCATATAATGTCACCTCGTCATTAAATAGACATTTGGTCATAAAATGCGACGGATGATTGTAGTTTGTAGCACACAACGCTGAGCAATACGGCAAAGCTTTGACAGGTTTATTGTTATTGCATTCCAGATGACGGAAAGGGCACCATTGAAAGGGCAGCGGCTGAGAATATCATATTATGTCACCTCGTCATTAAATAGACATTTGGTCATAAAATGCGACGGATGATTGTAGATTGTAGCACACAACGAGCAATACGGCAAAGCTTTGACAGGTTTATTGTTATTGCATTTCAGATGACGGAAAGGGCAGCGGCTGAGAAATATGTTACATGTCTCTTAATCATGTTGGCTTGAACTCTGAGGGAAACGCAACGGCAATTTAAATACTTTATTGTTAACTGCACGTAAGATCGTCTGGCGTGTTGATCTTTTAATTAACTCTTTATTAATACATATTTAGTTTAAACATATTGTCATCGTGTAGATTTTACTCTATTATGTCCTTTTAATTAGTCAGGAAAGTAATCCTATCGGTTGGGGTGGGTCCTTAGTGATTTATGGAGCAACACGGTTACCAATTGCTGTTACTATTTAATACGGTTTACAATAAGAACGCATCCTGAAAGTACATAATATGAACAATCATGTTATATACATAATTGATACATGTATACAAATACCTTATACTTATATACTTTATAATATACATCTCTTATTTATATCATATCAATATAGGTCAAATCTACCGTTGTGTGAAGTGGCACCTTAACTACATAACACATATATTATATACACAATTACTTCAGGATACAACAATCACAGGTTACAACATTTATTAACTCACCAAACTGAGGGTCTAAATGCACTCTACTCATTGGCCCCAGCAATCTCTGTACATCATACTAACAATCACACTGTGTACCAGTTAGAAGGTAAGACTTCTAACTTTTCAGAGCTTATCATAAACTATGACCATCAAACTGTGACCATGCCCAATCCAATTAGATTGCAGCATTTCGGAGGCAATCAAATAACCAATAAAAAGGGTTTTACATTTAACAGGGATATGTACAATATTTGGGATCAAAGGGGACAAATCCAAAAAGACTAACAAAGTAGCCAAACCTAAAATCTAGCACTATCACAATATTTATTTAAAAAATTACAAATTGTTTTACATAGAATTACATACAAAATGAATACAGTTAACATGTTTGAATATGATTAGAACGAAAAACAATGTCTTATACAGTTCTTCTCATTATACAAATACAATTACATGTTGTCATATACTAAATATTTGGTTGGGTGGTATTTTACTTGTTTCAAAGTCATGTTTTATTGCAGACGTCTCTTCTTGTGGCCCTTTGCAATGTCACATGTTCGAGACACGTCGAAGGTGATTGAATGCTCGACACCCCTGTAGGCATTTAGTAATAGCGTCCCATGCGAACCAGGCAACCATCAGCCGTCTGTGCATATCTATGATGTAATACGTTGGTTTGTATGGGACGCTATTTATTCACGTCGTCTGAAAATTTACGTGTGGCCTCTGACACACCGATAAGCTCTTTACGTTTATCCTGAGCAAACATGTACTTGACACAAAGGACAAAATTTTCAACATTAGAAACAAAATTTCCTCCGGGTACTCCAGCTTCACTCCCACAACACAAGGCCGAACCAAAATAGAAAATCTTCCAGTAGTAAGTTTATTAGGTAGGAGTGCTGGGAAACACTCCGGGTCCACATATAATGCATCCTCAGGCGCGGAAGGACATCATAAATTTCGAAATACACGCACATACTCATGATGAAATAATAAATTACCTTTTGTCGTGAAGATGACAAAGATATATACATATCACAATATTTTAATTATACTTGGACGTTAGAAGTCAACGTTTATATTATACAAACGGAAATCATGCTTTTTTATTTCACGATGAATTAGCTTTTTTCGTTATTGTTTTTATTCAGGTTATACTGTTAAATGCTTATTATGTTGTTTGTTTACTTTGTGTACCATAGGACTAATAATGTGACCGATTATGTATTGCGTTACTTTGTTTTTGTTTTGAGCTGGTGAGATTTTTAAGATCATCCCAAATGCTTTCTAATTCGATATTGGGGCCGGGGGATTCTGGGGAATGTCTTGAAAATCTCGCCATTTAGAACAAATTGACTTGGCGTGTATGTATATTATATAGTGTTGATGACAATATGCATTCCAACATAGTCTGCAACTAAGTGTAAACTATGCGTGGTTAATATAGCAAACTATGAGCCTCCAGACTCAGAGATTCACGCTTCAACCAGTAAAATAGTTCACTATTTGCAAATTAATCAGCTTTGTATTTATCCTGCACGTTATGAAAACACTTGTCTAATTCCGAAACAGCAACCAATATTAAGATGAAATTTGATTCGATTGTTATGCAAATAACTAATTGTTTTTTTTCTATAAGATATTTCACGATTGACGTATTCATGAGAATAAACTTTACGAAAACATGTTCTTTCTACAACATATTGACGTAAGAGTTTGAACGATCGCCATCAATTGTTACACTTATTAATTGGTTTGATATAATTGAACTATATAGCCCAATATAATGTAAAATATAATTTTTTATCGAATATGTTAAATTTTTGCGGTTCAGGTTTGAATTAAATTTAGTTCAATGAACATTGGAAAGTGTCTCAAATAAATACTTGTGTACGATCATTATCAATAGTTGTAAGGCTGGTATATTTCGGATATTCTCATTATGCAGCTTTGGCGTTGTACTAATAAATATTTTCTACAAGCGCACATCATGTTCCTGCCGATTTTAATCAGTCCAATAGATTTAATAATGACCGTACATGTATTATTTTCTCTTACGAATATAATAAAGTTCTCCTTATTAAAGATGGCAGTCAATCTTCTTAATGCGCATGCGTCGGATACAGTGTCACGTATTTTTCTAGCTCGTCACATTTTAACAATTTCTCATCTTATCCTGACAGATCTGTCGTTACAGGTGGTAAGAATACCTATCGACATATTCTATCTCTCTCCAACAACTGGAAAGTTGTGTTTTCATTACGTACTTTTCGTTTTGAAAACTGGTAGTAGAAAGTTCAATAGTCCGGCATTGTTTTTCACGCGACTTCCGGTAATTATTTGTTTACATTTTCAGAAAAGAAAATGAACTTGCAAACAACAGGTACGTTCCTGTTCTTTATCATACAGGTGTCAAACCTCTTTGGTAACAAAGAAATCGACCGTTCACTCCATGTCAGACCAGTTTTGGTGCAATTTAGTATATACCAAAGCCGCGTCGTACTCAAACAACCTCTCAATTTTCCTGTCACACAAAATATTGTGTCCAGGCCCAGTAATAAGATCTAACTACCAGCACCCATGTAAACAAGATTAATATTTATCCACTGCCTCCTAGCAGCCCAAACTTCAGATATTGAACTAAATCCAGGTCCTAAATATCCTTGTGGAAGCTGTAGCAAGGAGGTTACATGGGACGCTAAAGGTATCCTCTGTGATTCATGTGAGTCCTGGTTCCACATTGACTGTCAAGGTATAAGCGATAGAACATATGAACAATTGTCAAACTCCAGTTTCACTTGGCATTGTTTATGTTGTGGTATCTTAAATTACTCGTCCTCATTGTCCGACTCATTAAACTCCTTAATTAGTAACAACACCTACAGCCCCCTTGAAACCATGAATGAAAAGGAATCACCCCTACATCCAAATACACCAACCAAACCACTTAGTGAAACTTCATCCCTTAAAAAGCCTCCCAAGGCCACATCAACCCCAAAACCCTCCCATAAGTCAAAAGGTCAACGACCAAAAAAATACCCCAAAGTGAACGCCTTACAGTTCTAAATATCAACTGCAGATCTGTTAGGGATAAAATTCCCGAACTCCACCAGGTCATCCACCAAACTAAACCTGATATCATTTGCCTTACCGAGACCTGGTTGAAACGCGAAATTCATACTTCATAAATATTCCCCAGCAGTCTTAATTTGTAGAGATGACAGGCAGTCAACCAAAGGAGGAGGCGTACTCATAGCTGTAAGCAACAGGTTACTGAGCCAAGACCAACCGAATCTTACCAGTAAATGTAACATCACCTGGTCAAAGATATCTATTACAGGTCTAAAAGATATCTATGTGTCGTCATATTATAAGCCCCATGAACATGACGCACAATCACTCCAAGAACTTTGGTTATCTATTGTTAAAATCCCCAAGAATAGTTTTATCTGGATCTTCGGAGACTTCAATATGTCAGATATGGACTCGCAAACAGAGTCACCCACCACGTCCTGTAAATTCAAAGAATTGTATGAAAACTTCTCCGAAAATCTCACTAACTTCAATCTTGAACAAATGGTCGAAATTCCCACTAGAAATAAAAATATCCTAGATCTCTTCCTTACAAACTCCCCTTCCGTCGTACATAACATCCAAACCCTTCCAAGCCTAGGATCGTCTGATCATGACATCGTTTTCCATGAACTTAATATTTAAAGAGACCGCCCCATTCAAGCAAAGAGAAAGGTCAGATCATATAATAAGGCTGACTGATCTGGTTTCAAAAAAGACCTAAAATTATTTTCAGTTAAATTTGACCAGTTGTACCACACTGATCAAAATACCTCTCGGAACAGTCTCAAGGCCGAAATAAATAGACTCACCGAAAAACACATCCCATCTAGGTTAAGCAAGTCACGTGTGGATCTTCCATGGATCTCGCATGCCATAGGCAAGCTCATACGTAAAAGGGAAAACTTTATTCAAAGCTAAAAAGGTCAAAAACTCCAAACCCCCAAAAAGTCACACAATTCAAATCCCTTAAAGCCCAAATACAAAAGCAAATAAGGAACTCGTATTGGTCCTACTTAGATACAGTTATCTTCAGTGATAGTTCCAACCCAGGGCAAAAGAAAAAAGTTTTACTCCTTCATCAAATCAAACAAAAATAAAAACTCCGGTGTAGCCCCACTAAGCAGTAACGGTCAAACCCACTCTGATCCAACCACAAAGGCCAACATACTAAATCAACAGTTTGAATCCGTTTTCTCCCGCCTCCAGCCTTTTAGTCTCAAACAACTTGCTAAGAGTGCAATACCTAATCTCTCTCACCCACCGATGCCCCCAATAAACATTACTGTCCAAGGAATTGATAAACTCCTAACTGGCCTGATTCCCAATAAAGCATCAGGCCCATATGAAATCTTCACAAGGTTACTTTAAGAGCTGCACAGAGAAGTTGCCCCAATGCTAACAAGCATTTTCCAGAGATCACTTGATACAGGAATTGTCCCAGATGACTGGAGACATGCAGTTATTTCCCCTGTCTACAAAAATGGTCAAAAGTCCAAAGCTAGCAACTATCGGCCCATTTCTCTTACCTGCATTGCATCTAAACTTATGGAACACATTCTGGTCTCAAACATTATGAGGAACTTTGACTCCCACAACATATTAAGCCCCCAGCAGCACGGTTTTAGGTCAAAACGTAGCTGCGAGACCCAACTCATAGGTTTCACCCAGGAGATTGCTGACAATCTAGAACAAGGTCAGCAGTCTGATGTCATCATAATGGATTTCAGTAAAGCCTTCGACAAAGTAGATCACCACAAACTAATCCACAAACTTAAGCATCTTGGTATAGATAATAAGGTTTCCTCTTGGGTCCTCTCTTTCCTCCATAACAGGTCACAACAAGTTCTTTTACTTGTAAAAGCTCCGAAAGGCTACCAGTCCTCTCTGGAGTCCCCCAGGATTCGGTCCTCGGCCCTTGCCTCTTCCTCGCTTACATTAATTACCTACCAGAAAGCATCAAAAGTCGGGCCCGCCTCTTTGCTGATGATACTGTCGTTTATCTAACCATCAAATCCTTATCTTCCGCTGAAAGCTTACAGCAGGACCTGCACCTTTTAGAGTAATGGTCAATGGAATTTAATCCCGACAAGTGTGAGATCCTAAGAATCCATTAAAAACGAAAGCCCCTCATATTCCCCTATAAGTAACATAACATGGAACTCAGGTCAACCGAACAGTCCAAATATTAAGGAGTCACCTTAGGTCAAAATCTCAATTGGACCCCTCATATAAACAACATTACCTCAAAGGCCAAAAATACTCTCCGTTTCATTAAAAGGAATGTCAAAACTGACAACAAAAAGGTCAAAGAAGCTGCTTACAAAACATATGTCCGCCCCCAAGTTGAATACTGTTCCACAGTCTGGGACCCCTGGCAGAAATACCTCATATACAAAATTAAAATGATCCAGAGATCAGCAGCCCGTAACATACTAAATGACTACAGTTACACCAGCAGTGTCTCCGATATGATTTCGGCCCTTAATTGGATCATCACCATCTTATTCCCACCACAAACTTAAATTACCTAATCCCACATTCCAAAACAAATTACCACATAAACTCCTTCTTTCCCAGGGCTATCAGGCTATGGAACGGTCTACCAACTTATATACAGTCCAGCCCCAACCTACTGACCTATGTCAATCGGTTGAATTCTCACCAGCTCTAGACCCCCTACTTCTGTTTTTAACTTTAGCTTTCTTGTAGATCTTTTTAACTTACTAATCCTGTGCACATAATTTAAAAAAAACTAACACGCTGTTTTCCAGACAAGCGTCTGTCAGTTATAATCGAGCACGATTGTAGACAGTATCAAGTTGAAGATGAAGTTGAAATCCCAAAGAAGAAAATACAAACAACACAATCACTAAAACGTTTGTTTTAAAAGAAGCAAAGGTTATGGTAGAATCATGGTAGAATCATAAAATGAACTAGAAATTAAAATTTCTGCAACATAGTTAAACTAAAAGTCTGTTTGTTCTTTATTCCAAAAAGTAAAACTTTACGTCTGAGTGTTGTATATAAAAGGCAAATGACAAGTTTGGATATACAAAACGATCTATTAAAGCGAAACATAATAACGTTCTAACTTACACTGTTAACACTTCTTTATAACGGGAATTGAAGCAAAAAAAACGCGTCACCATTTAATCATTATGCAGATATACGGCATTAAATAAAATAACAAGTAAAATATGTTTCTTACATCATCTTTGCAGAACGTGACAGCTTTGATGAACATGTTTCGTAACATATCGCCTTAACACTTTATATTATGTTGCTACATGTATATTTTAAAGTTCTACTAAGTCAGAGATTAAGGACAATCGTATTCTAAGTGCTTCAAATCTAGTCAGTATACATAAAATTTAAGAGCACAATTTATGAGTTTTTTAATAAGGGAATCATTTGCAATTCACAATGTCTTATTATGTACTATTTTTTTTAAATATGCAGTAAATGTTTTTCGGGACAATGATTCATTTTGACGCACTTTGACCGTCGTAAGGTATAAAAACTTTATGTTTCATTAAATATTCGTTTATAATATGAAACCATAGAGTGTTGCACACGTAGATACATCAAATAATCATATACAATAACAAGGCGTACTTATATTGTGTGTTGCATTTATTTGTTTGAGTTCAATGTATTAATTGAACATATTTAACTCAAACTATAGACCAGCGCAACCACGGACAAAGTAATTTTGTATTAATTAATCTGTAATACTGAGAATATGTTATGTAATTTCCATTCGAGTAGGCATAACATGATGAATCGTTTGAATCTCATTTACGTATCGTGATGACATAGAAACTGAAAATGTTATAAGAAGCTAGTATTCTGCGCGAGGAAATTAATTCCTCGTACAAATCTCTTTTCTTTGAAGACAAAGTTGACGATGACATATTGGTATGGTGTATATGTGTGCCTATTTGATTGAAACAGAGACTTGTGTCTCTTTACATTTTCTATAATAAGTTATATAATTGTTTTACATATAAAACATCTGAAATAGTAATATTGATTAAAACAGTTAAATACAATTGTTTTTGCTAAACTCATCGACAATGTATATCGGATAGCATATGACAAAATTACTCGTCACATGTTTCAAGTTCACAAGCAAACATGTTTAGGCTGCACATAAAGAAATCAACAGTAGTAACACAGTTACATGAAGGTTAAACGTTAAATTCCCCTGGTGTGCGACCGATATATTATTTGCCCTTAGGAAATAAATTGATTGATAAACATAATTATTAAAAACTGCGTCGCTACTATTTCTTGAATATTCAATGTAATAACATAGATACAAAAATAATTTATTAACCCTTTGAGCGCTGGAACCGAATTTTGAAGGCCTTTGCAAACAGTTTGGATCCAGATGAGACGCCACAGAACGTGGCGTCTCATCAGGATCCAAACTGTTTGCTATTCTGATAGTATTCTTTGAAAAAAAAATCGAAGAAAATGCTAATTTTAGAAATTCAGCAGAC
>VMBQ01001019.1:0-64358 GCA_007657795.1 Dreissena rostriformis | reverse complement strand
AATGAGCCTTAAATAAACTTAGTTTCAATTGTGTTCTCTAGATTTCCTAAACGTATGTCTTTATTAACTTTTCGTAAAACGGTCTAAATTTACGATTGAAAAACAAAAACACGAACAAAATAAGTGATTTATTTTTCTTTAATTACGGATTATTAATGACAGCAACATACATCTCTTGAAAAAAACATCAGCGATAAAGGCGCGAACGAATTCGCTAAATGGGCGGCGATGTTCCAAGTGTGAATTAAAAGCGTTTATGGGTTTGCCCGTGACACCACATGTCTGCACATGTGTAGATACCGAAATTAAGATAAGATATCACGCGTCACCTTTAAATAACATGTTAAATGACAATCAAGACCTTATTCATGCCAGGGACCTACACAAATAGGTCCATGTCCATGCTGTGTTTTATTACTCTTAAACGAATGCAGATGAACCTTATTTCTACTAATTACGTAATTTATATTTAAAAAAAAAACACGAACTATTATGTGGTTGTCAGATCGATAACAGAAACTCTTTAAATCCTCAAATATATTTGATAAACCCGTTTCGCTTCCTTGTTTTGCGTAGGGACCTATACACACATATATAGGTCCATGTTTATTTCTTCAGTACCGTTTTCGAGGCGCGCGAGAGTATTCAGGGGCGGGTAATCCGGGAAGGAATCGATTTCTGGGATTGTCTATACCTAGCATGAATAGATGTTACATTGCCTTAAGAAATAATTGCTCGATAGACAATCTATACAAGCAATATGAAGTACATGTATAACGGAATAATTTATTGAAATCAAAACTGTGTATTGTTTTAAAAAAATAGTAAACTTTTGTTGATAGCTAATGAAACAAATATCCGTGTTTAATAACTCACGGTTTAAGAAGCTTACGTATGAAATTACGTTAAAATCTGTATATACGTGTTTTATATCCAAATGTTAGCACCAGTTTGCTAATATGAGGTCACATTCAAATTTCTGTAATGTCAAACTTGCAGAACACTACTGTGTATAATTCTAACGAAGAAACAATGGGTTACCCGAGCGTTCACATTTTAAAATGTTTGAATCTCCTGAAATATAAGGGAATAATATCATACTTCTATGTCAAACAACACAAATAAACTAAATAAAGCTTCTTTTATAGGCACAATACTACGTATAATGACTTTAGGAAGACGAATGGTTCCAATAAACATGCACAATTTATCCGGTGATATGTTCAAACAACAAACAATTTACCATTAAGCATCTGATTTGTGTTGACAAACTACTAAATTAAGCACTGACTATCGTTCACAATTTGAGCATCATAATTATTCGGTAAGTCTGTATTTTCAAATGAGAAATATACATCATAATATAAGGTATTTCCTGACAACATTGAATTTTTCGTCTGGTCGCACTGACGATAAAACACATTGATTGCAAGTTTAAACAAAATACACATTAGTTCGGTTTAAACACGCAACCTGATCAGCTAAGCAATTGATGACAATTGATGACATATCTTGAAAATACAAACACTTATTTTTATTTTTATTTATTTTATTAAAGATGGGCAGAGATTTGTAGTTGTTTCATTTGATTGTTTCATGATTGATAACCCCTAGTTAATTGTATGGGTACACATTGTACTGTAGATTGCACAAGTAACTTATTGTCGGTGTTCTGGTATTTGTATTGTTACAGTGTGTTTCCTTATGGGGTCTTACTTATTTTCTAAACGTGTGTAACAGTGATTATTAAGTCGCTTTGATGACACTTAACAACCGACAAATCACTACAATGCCAAAATGATGGTGTATTTAACCAACTGTCTATGTAAATATAATACTTGATAAATAGTGAACAGAACGTGATTATTAAAGTGTTTGTAATCGTTTGGATAAGACCGAATATGTGTTTTTTTTAATTATTATAGTTTGAACTTATATTTACTTCAAACTGTTAATATAAAAACTGATAGCATAAAATATGTATAATTACTACTAACATATATTGCGTCATGTTAAATAAGTCACAGGTAAATAATGACATGTTTAAGCGCGGTCATTTCCTACTCTTGCAAGTCTTTTATAACAAATGAGAGTATTTCACACATTTTGAATATTCAAATTTCATAATTTTAAAATAACAACATGCGCGGGTTCTAAACCTTATATTCGCACTATTGAAATCACGTTTTGTTCATCTCAAACAGACACTTCATTCATTTTGTGTGAAACGAAGACAATTGTATGTTTTAATTTGAATTATAATCATGCTTACGTTAAAAAAGTCACTACAAAGGATTGTACTCGAATATATGTATTTAATAAAATTTAATGAGACGATACTAATGCGACACAATTAAACAACTCTCGTGCTATTTATTATTTTCGGATCGATATTATAGAAAATAACACACAAGATTGACGTGAAAATTATTTTAAAGATGAATGATACACTTCATAGAGAACTACACAAGCTCCCACGGAACAGCTGAAAACCATGCATTAACTGATCCTTGAAACTTGTGTATGACCGATATTACCTGCGCTATTGTCACATTAAACAAGGTACTGAACAGCGCATTCCTTACAGCAGTTCTTAATTCCACCAGAAGCACTACTACACCTGCTCCAATGGACCTGGTTTTGGATGTTCTAATGTCCTCAACGTCAGTTATTAGACTTGTGATTTGGTCTTTCGTCAACCCTGATATATATTGAAATATGCTTATGCCATAATACTAGGATTTATTAAATGTACTTATAAATTATTATTTAACTATTATTTCAATAATCCACAATATTGATAACAAGTGCGGATATAAACGATAAAGACAGTATCGTTCTTCATCAGCGAGCATCCAATCTGTTGCAAATGGGACAAACAGTATGGCTGAAACCTTCGGATTTTATTTGCAATAGAAACGGCGACTTATTCTTGGTTGGTACAGGTTACTGAATTGTCTTTATGAACTAACTTAATCATGACGCCGATTCTGTAGTATGTTTAAGACGGCAAGACGTGTGCACAACATCTTTGTCTATAACTTCGTCAATCACTATCATCATGTTTCGTAAATACTTTAAGACATGTTTATTTCCATCGATTTTTAGTTTCCACCTTTCTTTTGGTCCGACCCGTTTGGTGCATATAGCACACGAAAAAGATTTAAATTAAATGAATAAATCAAACCACCTTGAAAGTCGATATTACAAAATATGTATAAAAGTTACGATCGTAGCAGGCTTCGGGGCCATGTACTGTTCTCGCACAATTAACTCGATGACGTAATGAACACATCGTCATCAATACTGAGAAAAGAAAAGCCAGTTGAAGTGACGTAATTTTACCTCAACATGTCTTTGTCATGCTTTAAATTTTACGATATATATAATAAGCTTCATTAATTTTATAAGTGATGTGATCAAACCTTAAATTAACAGTGTTTTTTTTTTTAATTGACTGAATTTTAAAGCTACGGTATACATTTCTTAAACGCTGGTTTCGATTTTTCGTCTGTGTAAATTAGGTGGAATTATTGTAACCAGTTAATTTACTTCAACATTTTGAACACGCTGATGTAGCAGTTTATGTTATGCGTCACTGATGGACTTAATTAAGTATAACCGAAGCAAGTAGGTTTTTTTTGTATATCTCAGTATCTTGTGTTCGCGTCAATTCATCTTGGTAAATAGATCTTCACTTTTTTCGTAACTTTTACTTTAAGTTTAATATAAAAATAACTTACTAAAAATAGTTTTCTAAAACATACCTGTTTGTTGACATATGATAATGCTGCTTTACCTAATATTTGGTTACATGAATTTTACTAGTTAAGCGCAAATAATGCGAACCAAACGATATATTTTATGTATAGATCTATTCCACTCGCTTGGCCTATATAAGTTAATTGAGAGATCTCCCGTGAATGAAAGGGTACACTCCACCTTTATATTCGTTTAACTGGTCAAACAACGTGATTGCGTCCGCGATATTACATGGCATCAACCAAAAAAAAATACGCTGTTGACGATCAAATCACTAAAATGTATTGCAGTTTTTTTTAATCAACTTGGTTAACGTGTCACTGTGTGCTGTTGTCATTAAATGATGATGAACACTAAAAATGCTCGCTATTTGCGTGTTTTGAAGAAACGCGCGAGTTTGCCTTTGGAACGTCCATTGTGACGTCCTCTATGCGACTAACAATGCAATAACTATGTCAACGTAAAGCACACGTCGTTTTTTTTTCACAGTTTGATGTTGAATGAATGCAATAATTAACTTTTAACAATATTAATATTTTCAGGCAAATAACGTCCCTAAACGTCCCTTGACAATGCCTATACAAATATCTACTTGTGAAGGCAACATGTCACAGATATAGTATAATTTTTGCAAACCTTTTTTTTTAATATTTCAAATATGAACGTGTCAATAGTTGTTTGGACAAGTTTTGCAAAAGCCGGACGTACATCAGAGAGATGGGGTATGGGGTGGGGGTCTCATACAAAGTGTTAAACATTACACAGTAGACATGTGAACTGTTGTAATGAAATTCTGATTATAATGTCAATGATTTACAAAGAAATAATATACCTAAATCAAGTAAACAACAATTACATTAAATGGAAGGAACAATAAAATATGATGAATTAACTAATTATCTGTGAGAAAATTTAAGAAAAGTCATGTGTCATATGCTTCTCCCGAATCAATCAGCATTATATGACCTGATTTGTTCAGTAATTATATCATAAAATAGGTCTGTGTTTTCTCAATTTCGTCATTCAGAAACAAAGCCGGCTGCATCTTTTGAAATAAGAGGTGAATGGTTAATTTAAAGATTTTGGCAATGGTCTCCGATGATGATTAGTATACTGTATTAAGTAAAGTAATAGAGATTATAGGTCTTCACTTTGTTCAGAACATGTTTTGCAAACACGTAATTATACATAGTTTTTTAGTAACATATACATATTGCTTATAAAGGAAAACTTCGTATTGCTCAGTACGTTTAATATGTATAATACGTATGATAGCCTATCTGGTATATGTCCCCGTTCTATCTGTATAATACGTATGATGGGCTATCTGGTATATATCCCCGTTCACTCTGTATACTACCTATGATAGGCTATCTGGTATATATCCTCGTTCAATCTGTACCTTACGTATGATAGGCTATCTGGTATATATCCTCTTTTAATCTGTATAATACGTATGATGGGCTATCTGGTATATGTCCACGTTCAATCTGAATGATACGTATGATGGTCTATCTGGTATATATCCGCGTTCAATCTGTTTAATACGTATGATGGGCTATCTTGTATATATCCACGTTTTATCTGAATAATACGTATGGTGATCTATCTGGTATATATCCTCGTTCAATCTGTTTAATACGTATGATGGGCTATCTGGTATATATCTCCGTTCAATCTGTATAAAACGTATGATAGGCTATCTGGTATATATCCCCGTTCAATCTGTATATAACGTCTGATGGGCTATCTGGTATATATCCTCGTTCAATCTGTACATTGCGTATGATAGGCTATCTGGTATATATCCTCTTTTAATCTGTATAATACGTATGATGGGCTATCTGGTATATGTCCACGTTCAATCTGAATAATACGTACGATGGTCTATCTGGTATATATCCGAGTTCAATCTGTTTAATACGTATGATGGGCCATCTGGTATATATCCACGTTTTATTTGTATAATACATATGGTGATCTATCTGGTATATATCCGAATTCAATCTGTTTAATACGTATGATGAGCTATCTGGTATATATCCCCGTTCAATCTGTATAAAACGTATGATAGGTTATCTGGTATATATCCCCGTTCAATCTGTATATAACTTATGATAGGCTATCTGGTATATATCCCCGTTCAATCTGTATACAACGTATGATGGGCTATCTGGTATATCTCCTCGTTCAATCTGAATAATACGTATGATGGGCCATCTGGTATATATCCACGTTCAATCTGGATAATACGTATGATGGGCTATCTGGTATATATCCACGTTCAATCTGAATAATACTTATGATATACTTTCTGGTATATATCCCCGTTCAATCTGTATATAACGTATGATGGGCTATCTGGTATATATCCTCGTTCAATCTGTATAATACGTATGATAGGCTTTCTGGTATATGTCCACGTTCAATCTGTATAATACGTACGATAGGCTATCTGGTTTATATCCCCATTCAATCTGGATAATACGTATGTTATGCGATTTGGTATATGTCCCCGTTAAATCTCGATATTACGTATGATATAAAGCTATCTGGACTGGTATATATACCCGTTCAATCTTTATAATACGCATGTAACGCGATATGGAATATGTCTCGTTTAATCTGTGTTACGCGTGATATCCGATCTGGTATAGATATGCGTTTAATTTGTTTAACCCCACTATTAAGCCTGTATTGAACATCTTTCGCCACTTCGAACTAACCTGTATGTTCCACCATGCTGTGATGCCCGTTTTGTTACGTCATTTGGATTGTTTCCATGATGTCCTTTTTTACAAACTAACCAAAATTCAAAAATGATTGCCCCCACTCATCACTTTAACGGAAAGTTAAGAGAACAGACGGTAAATTAAGGGCGTTAAGTAACACGTTAAAAAACGCATAGTCTAAATAAAATGGTGCACTCAAATACTGTTTGTCATTTTGATAAGGGGTTTGGTCTTTTTATTCATAAAGGTTTGCCCATAACATTAAAAGCCTGTGAACTTAACTGGACGTGAATTTTGAAACCATTTCAGTGAAATCCGTATAGCTGAATAGTGAAGCTATAATTCAAAACCGTTGGGAAAACAAAATTGACAAAATAAAGCTACCCATTTACTGTGGGAATATGTTCATAACAGTATAATACAATATAGATAAGTTGTATTTGCTTTAAAGTAATAGACTCACAACTGTGTCCTACGATACAAAACGAAAGTAGCATGCATTTCACACATTGCCATACTAAAAGGCAAATTGCGAATACGAAGCAAATTTTATTCAGCAATCAATTAAGTAACACAAGCTTACATTTTTCAAATATACATCTTAATCGCATGAAATATACTATTCAAAAATCCACAACCATCGTTCTTCCTTTTCGCAAAATTGATCGTGTCTTATCAGTCATTTCATAAACAGTGTACTAATTTTATTCGCCACTAGAGGATTTAAAGGGTTAAAGTAAATTATGGCTTTCTTGCTGAAGTAAAGATGCTACTTTAATGTTAATTGTTAACTTTACATCCGTTTTTATATTCTTACGCAGGACAGTGTTCACAAAACGGTTAGCTTTTTTCAATCTCTATGCAATATATCTTAAACGCTAACACTTCCGATGTGACTATGTTATCACATTTCCATATTGTTCTTATTTTTGTTAAATGGTGGAAATGGAGTTAGATTCAACATTAAGGCTCTGTAAGACCATTACAATTGTAACGTCCTTATTAATAATAAGTCTTGAATATAGGCACATGCGTATTCAAAGATCCCTTTGCATACCTGTATGTAATACACATAACAAAATAATACAGTTTGATTATTTTAAAACAATTAAATCATAGTCCGAATTAATTGCTTTCCATAAAGGTGAAAGACAATTACCAGTAAGAAAATGTGCTAACAAGCAAAACGTACAGCACATATGATGTCTACCTTAAAAGGAAGCATCAAATCAGTGTGTGAAAAACTATGCTTCTCTCTTCAAAGCAAACACATCAGTTGGACGTGTGAGCCAATACTAGAGCGTCGACGCAGCGTGGCCCAGTATTGGAGCTACGATGCCTAGCTTTTGCATCCTTCGTTGGCCTTTAGTTCCTTTACGAAATTGTTCAAAACGATCTGTAATAGCGGTTTGTACGTTGGGTCGATGACAAGCGCCGTGCCCGTCAGTTCATATTTCAAACTGAAAGAGTAGGCGAGAATAACAATCAACAAAGTAAAACACTGCAACAGAAGACAATACATATTTTAGTCTTAAATTACGGCAAATGAACTCTTACAAAACAATGAAGACGAAAGAAGGACAACACAAACAACAAATCGCATATCTCAATACAGTTTCGTCAAAACAACTCGTAAATTACATATTTTGTTCTCTTTTAAGATGTGACATAATACAAATAACACTATTTGTTAATAAATAACTTGGTAAAAACATGTTTATTTATGTGACAATGACAGTCCATCTTAATAATTCCGAAAAACAATAATGCACTCTCAAATACCGGTTGGTTCACGTATTATTTTAACGTCAATTTTACATTGAAAAATAAGGCTGCATACATAAGTGTATACATTAATAGAGAAACGTTGCATTTCTTCTATCTAATGAAGGCATGCTCAGACATAAACGAGTGCGTGTGGATATGAGAAGCCCACATGTTTATCGTAATATATTCTTACACAAACACAAAGCGTCCAGTAACGCAAAAACCTAAACGTTCAATCTGATGTTACACGTCATTAAAACCAATGAAAATTTTAGGATTTTTTGTAGACTACACGCACAAAAATACATATGAGTATCGCTCTGTAAAAAGGGGGTTCAATGCATGTGCGGAAAGTTTCGTCGCTGATAAGCCCGTGCGGACTTTTATGATATTTTTCGTTTAAAGAAAGAATCTTCCTATCCAAAATCCAGTTTAGGGGGAAGTGTTGTCCCTGATAAGCCTGTGCGTACTGCACATGCCAATCTGGGACGACACCTAACGCACATGCATTAAACCCCCTTTTCACAGAGCGCGGCCTATATATTAAAGTTAACTTACTTCTTTCAATCAAAATAAGCCGATGTCATCTTAATTGAGCGTTTACAGTTTAAAACATAGATGGGTCCTTATGTATATTAAGTGTTTCTTTAATTAAAAATGTCTTACCAATAAACACTGACAGAAACGAGTGACAAATATAAGCAAACTGTGTTACCTGCTCCCTCCAGCGACATCGAAAGCAGTCCCGTCCTTGCCTATGACGTAGTAGATCTGATTCTCTTTCAGGTCCGGTTGCGAACATGCTATTGGCCATTCAAAGTCGATTTCGTCATCCACTCTCATCATTTGACGACCTTGAATAAAATAGACAAGCCTAATAGTGCAAGCTAAATGTACACTAGGAAGCATATGATGTTAACATGTGTTTATTTTACAACAAACGAAAATAAAAAGATAATAACAAGTGATGTGTTTGTGAAACACTATGTCCCCTTTTAACCGATTTTGACCCATATCTTTGACCTTGAAGGATGACCTTGACCTTTAACCACTCAAAATGTGCAGCTTCATGAGATACACATGCATGCCAAATATCAAGTTGCTATCTTCAATATTGCAAAAGTTATGGCCAATGTTAAAGTTTGTGCAAACCAACAAACCAACAAACAAACAGACAGGGCAAAAACAATATGTCCCCCAGTATAGACTGGGGGACATAAAAATGTGTTAAGTTAAAAAGTGAGTATTGAAAGTATTGAAAGTACATAAGAAAAACACTTTTCCATATAATAGTTTTCTGCTGAACGAGTTATTCGCATATCCAAACTCGATATGTTTTTTATTTTTTAATCACGCCGTTTCAAACAATACTTTAATTACATCATGGCGGTTGTTTAATCGGTACTTGGACATTAAATCGGTACTTGATTATTTAATCGGTACTTGGACATTTGATCAATACTAGGGTATTTATCGGTACTTGGGCATCTAATCGGTACTTCGTCATCTAATCGGTACTTGGGCATTAATCGGTACTTGGGCATCTAATCGGTACTTTGACATTTAATCGGAACTTGGGCATTATTCGGTACTTGGGCATCTAATCGGTACTACGTCATCTAATCGGTACTTGGGCATAAATCGTTACTTGGGCATCTAATCGGTACTTGGACATTACATCGGTACTTGGGTATTATTAGGAACTTGGAAATTTAATCGGTACTTGGGCATTAATCGGTTCTTAGACATTTAATCGGTACTTGGGCATTACTCGGTACTTGGACATTTAATCGGTACAGGGCCGGGAATCTAATTTGTATACCACAGCGCTCGAACAACTGAGCTAATCGTCCCTGTTCAAATTGTTATAGAAATAACACTCACCTTCTAGCGGTGCTTCCTTTATGATAGCTTTTGCATAATTGACCTCCCTTGTCAAATCGTATCCTACCGTTTCCACCTCGACTTTTACAACTGAAAATTACACAAAAAAGAAAAAAAAAATATATATTATTTATATTGTCGAGCCCTTTCACATACCGTATCAAATGAGACTAATGTCTGCATGGCTGGATTTAAATGTGTGAAATTTCAACACTTGATAATAATAAAAAATATGGCATCACACGGATTTTAACTCATACTATCACAACCGCTGGAGTTATTATCAAGTGAGTTTCTCGTCGAGTCTTAACATCATAAAATTATGCGTTACATTTTGGAATATATACGATGTTACTTGAGAGGTTGTCACGTAGAAGTCAAACAGGGAAAGGGAAACTACGAATGTAGAGCCTAGTTCTAAAGGTTTTGTTTTCCTGTGCAAATATAAAAGTAATTTATCAATTGCAGATATGTAACTTATTGTTATTTCCTACATTGTGTGTGAGTCAACAACATCTTATCGGAAAATGGGTTGAAACATAAGTTTTAAAATGTGTGATAAATGTGGTTCTGGGCTTTCGAACCCTGTGTTCTGCCGGTTTCTGCATTCGGGCGAAATGATTTTTTTCTAAAAATAATATGACAAATTATTTATTGTAATTTATTTTGAAGGATCTATTTTAATTTATATCAATTCGGTTTAATTTGAAACAAAAAAAACAAACATTCCTTTAACGCTGTCAGCTTTAAATTGAGACCCTTTGAGAACAAGGTTACGTGTTATTCAACGTTTAAGAAAATCAAATACCGGCCATTAAGGGAATATGTTTTTGTAAAACAAATATTTTGCTGTGTTTTTGTATTGAGTTGTATACTTGTAACTGGACAATATGTGATTCATGTAATTGTTGACGTATTTGCACTGCGATGATTCGAGTTAAACTTATTTTCTGGTAAAACAAAGTTCGCAAACCCCAAATGTGCTTCTAACAGCACATCCGAACGTGTTTTTGTCACATATTACACGTGTTACAAATCATTAGTATCCAATGCATTACAAAAGTCCATATGATGTGCTTATTTCACTGATTAATTGCAAGCAAATTTTAGATCGCGCTGAACATGAAATCCAAGTACTGAAAACTCCAGCCATCGTCATACTCTAATGCAGTTTGTCACATTTGTTCAAGTAGGATCGACTTAAAACTGTGGAAGTTAGTAGAGATTTAAAATAATAAAGACGTTTTTTTCTCAACATTGTGTGTATTCTTAAAAGTTACATGTTACTAAATCAGTGTGTCCCTAACCATGGTGCAAAACGAGTCCCTGTTCTGTGCTCTAATGGTAAGCTATTAAATATGCTCTTAGTGGTAACATCCCATTCACTGTATGTGTTTGCAGCATGTTGGTACACTTAATTCGAAAATAAGTTGAAACATAAACTTAAGGTTACGTTTAATGTACTTCTATGTTTTTTTTTCGAAATTAAATGAGCATTCAGGCGAAATTTATTTTGCTTAGAAGTAAAATTACATTTGTGTGTATTGTAGTTTTTGAAGGACGGACAATTTTCATGTTTGAATCAATACCAGTCTTGCAAAATCTAAAATACAACAATAGGCGACACATGTACCTTGAAAGTTAGCCGTTTTATAATGCACCCAAGGAATCGAAATAAATGTTAATTATCGTCTCAGTTTAATAGTTAATGGCTGTTGGCAAATTGTAAACACAATTTTGGTATACAATAACAATTGGAACATATTTGTAAATTAACAATTTGGTAACAAAATGAAAATACCATTTTCACAAGAATCAAAACTGTAATAATCGCAGCAGAGTGTTCATGATTGTCGATTTGAAAGTAAAACTGTATGCGTGTGAACATTATATCGACAGTAAACCGATAATGTAGCAATCGGTGAAAGTAATCTGATGTGATTTTTATGCCGTTAAATAATTATTTCGAATAATTTTTCACCTGTTGTATTAGATTTTACTGTCAATGTGCTTACGTCTTCCTATTATAAGTATGAAATCCTTAATTCACCAATACTTTCAAAACCTCTGACCCAGATCGATGTTTTTAAGTTTAATAACAACATTCCTACAACGAATAGTTCCGAGAAAAGAACTTAGGAGCATGATACCCTTTAAACATTTAATCCTGTTATCGATCAGTGACTTAGTAACACAGAATTGTGTCATTACGGTATAATAACACATAAATTTAATGGTTCAGAGTACCGACGTTAGTGTGCACTAAAGGCATAACTAATAGCATAATACTAGTAGAAAGCAAACAAACTGATTATATCACGGATTGTCAATTTATCACATTCTATACCTTGTTTTCAATGTTATACAGACATTACGTATTTTTTTATATTACACATGTGTAATACAACATTGTCAAGCGTTTTCATTGGCTACAGAATCAATAACTAACCAATCGCATGTCTTTATTTTGGTGAAATGACGTCGTCAACATGAAATGACGTCACGACAGTAAACAACTTTAAGATCTATCAGCGTTTGTTTGGTCAGTTAGGATGTATTTTATTTAGTTTAAAAGCATGTGATAAAAAAGATCTGACACTCGTTGTCATATCATACCATATTTTATTAAACTCTTCCAGGAAATTCGTAAGTCAGCTCGCCAAAGGCTCGCTTACTAACAAAATTCCTGAACTCGTTTAATAAAATTTGGTATGATATGACAACTCATGTCAGATCCTATATTTATGCGATACAACTTCAAAAATTGTGTAACTTATCGACGCTTTTGGGAGCTAATAATAAATTCCTTGGGAGGATTAAATAAACATGATAACGTATGATGGGTGTCTGATTGTTTTCATAACAAACTTTTTAATGAACAAGAACTCCTTATTTCACCACAGTCAGATAGTTATTCGTAAATGTTGTGTAATTAACATTCTTTGATATCATTTTTTACACCACAAAACGTTGTAAAAATTGTGAACTACCATACCATAGTTAGCTTTCTCAAAGTTGCACGCGTAGTCCATCAGAGTTTCGACTGGTTTGGGAAGATCCCTTCTTTGAACCAGACTCGCCTGTTGAAATTTCAAAGCCATATCGAAGATCTCCTGATTCACTTGTTATTGACCTTTAAAAAAGGACATTTAAAATTTCAAAGCTAACATGCGTCAACTGAAAAGACAGAAATAGGCACTAAACACAGTCAGGATAAACGGGTAATTAAATGAAACTATTTTTTATGTTTTTTTTTTTTTTTAATTTTATAAGCGAATGGTTTTAACAATGCGGATGTTCTATTTAGAAGAATTCTCATACGAAGGATGTGTGCAATCAATAAAATGGATTCGCTATAACACACTTGATAAAACAAAACAACAACACACATTTACCATAAAAAAAAACATATTTTGGTATCGAAATCACATCAGCAATTTGACCTTCTGTTATATTCGAATGTGTTTCTCTACCTAAATTAATAATATAATTAGCAATTGTTTGTTTTTAAGATGCAGACAAAAAGGAGCTAATAATACAAAATAAAAATAGACAAAATGTACATGTGGTTGGTATATTATTTCCTCATTTTCGATATGTGTCAATGTTTTATATGTACACGATTAAACAGTTCAAACTTTAGAGTAGTGAAATCATTTATACTATCGCGATTTGTGAAATGAAAATAGATTTATTTTTAATGAACTGATATGAATGCACGATTTCAAAAAATGCATATAAGCACATTTTCTCTATATGCGTTTGGACGATTATTGACAAAAACGCGCAACATTTGCTTAAGTGATATAACACAACAGGCATGCCATAAATACAAAATATGTATCGTCTTATTGAAAACAAGTGTCAAAACTAACTTTTGTGTAACCATGCACACTACTAGCTTTTGTTCATAGTACAAAACAATTATTGTTAAACATTAGCTTGATGTAACCTAGGTGAAATCATATCGTTTTTGTCTAAAGTGTACTCAATAAGGTCTCATTAGATCAAATTATTCCCTTATTCTCTACATAACATAACACATATAAGCATCATTTTTGTTAATTATGCTTTTCATAGACACCTTATGTTAACCTAGAAAAACAAATCGCTCTTACTTTGCATGCATCGAAACTGGNGACGACACGTGCTATGTCCATTAACAGTCCACTCATTGTATGGTACTGATGCTGGTTCACAATTTGGATCAATGACGTCATTGTTGAATCCAAGTTGAAGTCGTCTTTTGCGTCATCTCATCCTCGACGGATACATCGTCGTCGAAGATATCTGTATGTTGATGACATGTTCTTCTTCTGTGTCGGGGTGTTGAGATCTTAGCACGATCTCAAATGCGTTATGAACGCATGTTGCTTAATACTGAATGTCAAATGCCGAACAGCTTTGTGGTATAGTGTTTTTAAATATACACAACTTTAATTTATTACATGGAAACATTAAATGTGTTGTATTTTATGATTTGAATACATTGACATGTCGCCAATGTTAGACTAGTACTGGCTAGTATTTGTAATACAAATTCATTGACAATTCTTTTGTCGTTTTAACACTCACTTGCATGTGTACGTGTACTTTAAATGCCACATATGAGAAAATTATTTTGAATTGAATCATCTAACAGTAATAACTGCATTTTAACAATTGGGTTGGAATTAAATTTTAAAATAATTTAAATAAATATTTAAGCACTCTACCAGATAAAATTGAATGGAATCGTTGTGAGCGCATCGTTTTCTCAGATTTCAAAATCCTTAACTTCATGACAAATATCTTTCGATATTGACGCGATTCATTTCAAGCCGCTGCATTCAATAAATTGTCATCTGCAATAACCGTTTACCACGATCGCGTCGCATAAAATTACCATTACGAACAAGTTAACGAGCGTATTTTGTTCATATTAAGCGCAAATTGCTCTGAAATAATGCGCAAATGAGCCAAAGCGGCTACAATTACAGACCAGATCCATGTGTGAACGCGACTCATAATTATGTTAAATGATATCATTTATGGCATTGCAGTCTTTCAGGTTGTTTCGCATTAAATGCATACAACGGTTCCAATTATGACGTTGCTAGCGCATTAAATATTTAAATTAAATATCTAGTCGCCATCGTTGTGGTTGTCATCTTATCGTATTGTTGTTAATTCATGGTCATGAATGTATTGTGTCGATTGTGTCTTCGTTTTTGTAATGTTTATAACTACCATCGACTTGTGTTGTGACTTCACAAATTAAACATAGCATGCACTTTAAGGATTGTATTCCATATTTTATTTGCAATTCTAATCTGTATTGATTAATATTAAAACAATTATTAAAAGTGAATGTAACATACACTTTTAAACCTATTTAAATATTTGAACATGGTAGGAAATAGTGTGAAAATATACTCATTAAACTTGTTACTGTTTTTTGGACGAGCGGCATTTGAATGTCAGTATTTTTTTCAATACAGTGTCACTTTGTTATTTCCAAGATGCATGATGCGTTGGGCATTCAAGAGTCGTCTATTTGACGACAGGGAAACGTCAGTTGGTTTGAATGTTGGGTTTAACAACAACGCAGCTTCACCTGACGGACTGAAAATGGGCAAATCTATATGCTCCCTTCTAATGTGATATAGAATATCGCAATCTAGTCGTTCTCCGTTAATATTTACCATTCGATTTTCATCAAAGTGTTGAATCGAAACTATCCTATACCTATTATACTGTCAAACAACTTCAACACAATTGTCTCAACTATACTGCAGATTTACATCAAACAATTAACACTGACTCATTTCGTTGCAGACAAATAGCAAACATGTGATTAGGGAAACTAGTTTTGTTATGAGCATAGCGATAGGTGACAGTTACATAAAACCCCAACGTTTAGTTGTCCTTTAATGAAATCGGTAATATTACTGAAGAAAACGCGATAATTAAGTATTTGTTAGAGTGTTTACTTTTTTTCCTGTTGTATACAAATTAATTCCAACTAACAATGCTCTTTAATGTATACGTGAGAAATAATGTAATTCTTCTATCTCAATCTTCGAATGCTTCTAACATCCATGGACAATAAATCCCTTGTATGTCATTTCAAATATGTCCGGTTTCTAAGACACTACACGCTAAAACGATGTTACACAACTTTATTATTCAATTTCATTACACAACTCCGTTACGTAAAAGTTACTGAGAAAGATGGCTGACAAGTCCGTCAGGTCATTATTACACACACATGTTGAATATTGATCCTTTTTTAACCCAAGTATGCCTAGCGTCTAGACTAGAAAAAAAGGCCTTGGCAAACAGCGTAGACCAAGATGAGACGCCGCATGATGCGGCGTCTCTTCAGGGTCTGCGCTGTTTGCTTAAAGGAATTTCTGTACGAAATTTTCTAAATATAGAAATACATATACTAGACATCTCTAATTTTGGAAATAAATTGATCCAATTTAGAAGGATGGGAGAGTCCACTAGGACTAAATGGGTTAAAGCTTTATAAATATAGGCCGCGATTCGTGTTAGAAGAATAACTGAGGGTTGTTTTCAATTGTTTTGTAGTGCATGTATGAGACGATGAATACAATTAATGAACTATATTTGGAAACGGATTGGGTATATACAGTCCACGGATTTGGTGTATACAGTCCACGGCTTTGGTGTATACAGTCCACGGATTTGGTGTATACAGTCCACAGATTTGGTGTATACAAATACATGCCAGCAAACGGGTCATATTCTACCAATGGAAAAAAACTTATATATAACTGTTATCATTAAATACCGTAGCAGGCTTATGGTAAATACATTATGTGGATTGAATTCATTACATATCCAGGCAGAACCGCTTTACCGGAAGATATCTACGACGATCGACTGCAGACTAACGGGGTTTGAAGAGATCCTGGATTTCAACGAATGAACAAGTCTTTTCATTGAGTAATTACCAAGCGAATGTCATATCCCGAAGACAAACGGTGTACTATCGATAATGTTCCCCGCTAAGGAAGTTAGACTGTAAATTCGTTACATTATTGATGTGGGTCGATAACAGTACAATGACCGTTATTGATCAGTAATAAATTGGTACATTTTAATAATACTAAGTTTCTCAGAACAGTATGTGCTAACAACAAGCAACGTTAGTGATTTATGTCTTTGCGCGCATATTGACGTATTCACACTAGTCCATTGTCAGTTTTCCAAATATTTATCACAAATTCCATAAAAAATAACTGTGTAGACTCTATATGAACACGAGAGATAACACTAGAAACACATAAATATCATGAAAATACCTTTTTATTGACGAGCAATCAACTGTTAAAAATGATACAATCATTAAGGTTTTTTAAACGCGTATCAACTTAATTTGTAGTTTTGCCATTAATCAAGACCACTTGTTATCATAAGCTTTCTCTCCTACTGGTGCAGCTGAAGTTTTATTTTGTGAATATTTCGTAACGTATTACATATATTAGCAATATTTTGTTCACTTATATCAAGATAAAAAACATAATGGTACATAATGTGTTATATATCATGGCACATTATGCTAAAACGCAAAACACAAAATGAGTGCGATATTTAATTGATTCAATGGATAGCACCACCTATAAAGAATACGCATAGAAAAACTAGTTCCATGCCAGACGTGTCTAATGAGTTATGTTTCTGAGAAAAGCTGGATGTAATAATAGATAAGATGTAATACGAGGTAAGCTATACAGAGTCATGATATTAAACAGCTATGTCTTGAGAATATATTTCTGTATTACTTTATATGGCTGCAACTAATAAATCAATATTTTTGCTCGCTCTGAAAACACCAGACGTAATGAATGTGCGTAAAGTGTCCGCACAGGCTAATCAAGGACCACACTTTTCGCCCAAATTTGATTTTCGTTAGGAAGAAACTTCCTTTGAACAAAACAAAAGGTAAAAGCGGAAAGTGTCGTCCCTGATTTACCTGTACGGGCAGACAGCCTAATGGGACGACGCAAATACTTTACCTCGGATACTTTTTTTCCCGATGATATCGTCGTCACATAATTGAATTGTGAACAAGGAGTTGAGGGCAAGATTAACCCATTTATGCCTAGTGGACTCTCCCATCCTTCTAAATTGGATCAATTTATTTCCAAAATAAGGGATGTCTGGTATATTTATTTCTATTTTTAGAATCTTTCTTACGGAAATTCCTTTAAGCAAACAGCATAGACCCTGATGAGACATTATGCGGCGTCTCATCTGGGTCTACGCTGTTTGCCAATGCCTTTTTTTCTAGACGCTATGCATAAATGGGTTAATTTCCGCTTTTGACAACACTGGATGTGATATATGGAAATACAACACAATCAAGCCAGCAGCATCCAGCAAGCTTTTAAAGGACAGTTCACAGGCTGATGCTGTAAAACTCTGTTAAACTCTGCTTTGTAGTGAATCTTTCAAAACTGATATGTATTCTGTGTTGCAATATGTGCGAAACACACTTATGTTGATATTGAGAGAAAACAAAAAATGCAAACTGTGAAGCAGTTACATGGTTAAATCAGAATATCACGTATTTTGTATATGTACGCGTTTTCGTAATTTAAGAATTATGTCTATAAAGCTAACAACTCGTTTTACACTGTCAACATGTTCAAATCTATGATGTGCAGTTTCACACTAGACAATTAAGAAATATTTCTATATGTATTTACAATGCTATGTTAAAACAAAATGATTACCATGATAATGAGCTATTGTGTTGCTTCTTGATAACACTTATGAGGTTAACCAAGTTATTTAGTTATTAGTTATTTATGTATTAATTTAATTATCTATTTATGTGATATGGTGTTTGTGTAGTATTTCGTTTGTGTCATCGTTCTTTCGTATATTTGTTTAGTATGTGGCCAAAGGTATGTTTTTGCTGATTCTGCCAATAAACTGAAACTGAAACTGATTTTAATTGTTGTTTCTTGAGTTCACAATCACTGGTGAATGTATAATAATCAATGCAACCGTTTGCGTCAAAAACCTACATATATCTCTCAAATCTATAATCGTCGCCTTGGTGCATAGGTAATATGCTCCAAAACATTTTTTAAAGAGCACAGAAGAACGTCGGCTTTAGAAAACAATTCCCAAAGCCTAAATCAATGATAGAAAGAAAGTTGAGTCTTCAACGTGCTTCATAACCCATGGTTGACTTGAAAGAAAATATAGTATTTTTTTATTTTTAAAAGTAATAGATTAACCTCCCTTATTAATTACAATTCGTGTTAATTAACACATTGCCTACTACCTACAACACGTATCAAACACCCAGTACCCACATAATACTGTTAATATTACTGTTTAACATAACATACTGTACCACAGGTTTGAGATATAGCCATGGTGCATTTGTATTGCTTCACACAATTTTACAATGTATTAATGAACAATAAAATATTACTATTGTAAAATTAGTAGGATTTTGCCAACCATTCAAGGTAACACATGTATTTTTATAATGAAGGGCACAATTCCTTTATTGTACACAACTTAATAGTGAAAAAGATAAATCTTATTATAACTGATTGTCTTTTGCCTTATATTCAAAAAATAAAATTTGCGTGAAAACCGACCCCATATCATTACGCGCATATGGTACAATTATTTCACGAATATCACACATATGTTCCTGAAATGACGCTTTAACTGACTGCCTACTTAATACGGGGATAAACCTCCAGAAACATTATCAGGAAAGGAATTTGTTGTTATCACACGCTACTATTTTATTGAAAACAAATGACTAATTACCAAAACAATACATAATTTTATATTAAATACATGGTATAGATGTAACACTTAGCATGATTAAGGCTGGGTAAATATTATATATTTTTTACAAACAGCATAATTTTTTTTCGAAATGAGCATGTTCAAAAAACAATATTTCTCTACCAGAAAATGCGTCTTTTGCATATCGAGACATTCTGCTATGCAGGTAATATCTATTGTTTCCTTTGCACGAGACGACCGTGCGACTTGTTAACGGCCAGACTTCCGTTGAATCTGATATTATTGTTGCCAACGGAGGTGTATAATGGACGTGAGCAGGAAACTAGCTTAACTATCGTGAACCATCGCCAGAAACATAAAAAGGATAGTCCATCACGTTCATTTAATCGACGAAAAGTCGCCATATGAAATGTCTTTATGGGTGTAACACGAAGAAAACGAATCAACATATTCTAAGAAAATACAATATTGACGTAAAAGGTTGTATTCAGTAAATAAAGAGAAATATTACCATGAACACGACACCATTATGAATGAAAGGTTCTAAGAAATACTTTGTTTTCGTCAATTATATTGGTCCATTTACTCCTCACATTTTTTCAAGCCGTTATTGGTCATGGGGCATTGAATAAATCGTTATGTTTTTAGTTTATTGTACTTTTATGCAATAAGCAGTTGATGTAAGGCTATGTCAAAGGATGTGACGCTTTATATTAAGACCTGATGAAATATATTTCCGCATTAAAAGCAATTGATATTCAATGAAATCATTTCATCCATGACACTTCTTTAGAACATCATGATAGATATTACTGGCATTCTGTTCCATCATCACGGCATATCCCTTGATAGTTTCATGCTAAAATAAAATTTATTTACGTAGTTTTGACTGTGTCGAGTCCAACGCAAAGTAATGTTACCATAGTCAAAAGCATTATAATGTAAGAACAGGCCAAAACATAGCAAGATAACCGAGTCCCCAAGCATAATAATGTAATAATAGTCGAAAACATAATAATATAAGAACAGGCAAAAACATAGCAAGGTGACCGAGTCCCCTAGCATAATAATGTAATATTATCTAAAACATAATAATATAAGAACAGGACAAAACATAGCAAGGTAACCGAGTCCCCAAGCATAATAATGTAATATAAGTCGGACACATAATAATATAAGAACAGGCAAAATCATAGCAAGGTAACCGAGTCCCCAAGCATAATACTGTAACCATATTTTACCCCATTATAATATAACTATAGTCCAAAGAAAAATAATGTAAACATAGTCCAAAAATAATATTTAAAACGTAGTCCTAAGCATAGCGTGTTGACCATAATCGAATGCATATTATTTAACTAAATCCTAAACGATAATAATGTAACCATAGTATTTAATTTGTATTTGCTTACGGAAAAATCTTAATGAATGCATAAACAAATTAGTGTGAGTTGCTGCATTAGCTTTAAGGTTTCGATTAATGTGTATATGTTACTTTCATTAACTTTTGAACAACTTATAATTGCATAAATTATTCTAGTAGCTCAAGATTGATGATATGCCAAAGTTTGCAAGAAATTAATAACAACACAATTGATCTTGCTTGCACAATACATCAAGACATTTATATTTGCTTTTAACAAATGCACTTCCCTTCGTTATCAATCATTACAAGGAACACACACCATTAACCTTTTACTTAATTAAAGTATCATTAACATGTAATGAAACGCGATTTTGTTTTCGTTTCCATTTTGTAACAAACATAATTAATATGATGGAATNTGGGGGGGGGGGGTTGGTGTTGTGTTGTTGTAACATTTTCGTTGCTGTTTTCGACTTTGTGGTTTTTGTATTCGTTTCTTTGTTTTGTTGTTTATTTCTTTTTTTGTGGTTTTTGTTTGTTGCTGTTGCTTTTTTCGGCGGTATTTTTGTCTAGGAAACGTTTTATATTTCATGTGCGTGTTGGAATTGTTGCTATTTGACAGTTATTGGGCATATACTAATTTATGTAACTGAGGCATACGCTGTACTGTTATTGACATCGACAATTATCACGACTGGTGATGAATATTGATTACAATTATTTCATAAATAATCGTATTGATGATAGCAACATTTAATCATCATGTGAATATAATTGAAGGGCATGTGTACAGAACCAGACTAATAAATGTCACATTGCGCTGTATATGTACAGAGCACGACTGATAAATGTCATCAACTTGGCGCTGTATATGTATAGAGCAAGCCCAGTAAATGTCAACAACTTGGCGCTGTAAATAGCCATAAACGTTAGGTTACTTCACCAGGAATAGTTTACATTAAATGTCCATAAATTGTGGGTTACTTTAACGAGTATATGCACTAAAACGTTGTTAGTTCTAAATGCAGTAGCAACAAGCCTTACCGTATTACCGGTAAACAGCGAACGTGATGACGTGAATCAACGCCATAAGTTCTGCTTTTATCAAACTGATAATAAGTTTGTTTGAGAAACATTTGTTTGCAAAAGTGCAACGAATATCTGCTTTGTCAACAAATGAGATATAAATCATTCCGCAGTCATGTGCTTGCCATGGCTCAAATAACATGTTAACGAATTATTATTATTTGCCATAGCTCTTCCAGAAGTGTTATTGTTGACATTAGCTGATAAAATATGAACTAGGGTTGCTCTCTTGTGGATTGTGCGGTTTCTGGCAAATCTCTGTGATGATCTTAAAGTGCGGCATTTTTTAAACAGCATATGTCGTCTAAACGTCTGCTTGTTGTCAATGAATAGTTAAATGTTATGTATACGAAGAGTACAAATATGTCATATAGTCTTACAGATAGCAGAGATGAAATAGATGGGTGATACATGTTCTGCATATGGCAATCAACAAACCTTGAACAGACATACTTCTTATTGACTTGCCCATCAACAGGTGCTATACATATTAGATACGCTATATAGACGTGTGTCCGATCTTTGCAATCAAAGGATTCCAAGCATTCAGCTCCATTTGATGTATGCTTTCAAATCTCTGGATGTTGATAAAAGGTATGCGGCGTCTCCATTATAAACATACTGCATTTTGTTTCATAACAAAAGCAAATAAAAAAAAACATAGTTGGGCAATAACTCGTAAAATAATGACGTCGTTTGGTCATACTCATTTGAATTGATCAGTTTAATCAAGATAAATGGCAGAAGAAGACACATTTTACGTTAATTCTATTTTGCCAGTGAATGACAAATCTCTTCCGATATTGTTGCGTTTCATTTCAAGCCGGTGCATTCAATAAAATTGTCACCTGCAATAACCATTATCCACGATCACGTCGAACGGTATTACCATAACGTACAAGGTAACGTGAGAAACCATGCGCAAAAAGCTACACCTGCTACAATTACCGACCAGTCCAATGTGTGAATGCGACTCATAACTCTGTTAAATGATATAATTTATGGCATTCAGTCTATCAGGTTGTTTCGCAGTAAATGTATACAACGGTTCCAATTTTGATGTTGCCAGTACATTTAATATTTGAATTACATTTATACTCGTCATCGCCTTGGTTGTCATTATGTTGTTTTGTTGTTAAAGCTTGATAATGAACCAATGGTGTCGATTTTGTTTTCGTTTTTGTTATGTTATATGGTAATTAGTATTTTACAGATTTCCAACTCTATAACTTAATATAACGTTTTATGCCGAGAACTTGTGACTATTTCCCGAAGAGTTTTAAATGTGTTATGTTTCATTTATAATTAATTGACCAAATGTGTCTAAAAGTCAGGTTTCTTGATAAGGTTACATGCTTTGTACCAAAATTGAGCCATTTTATCATATTATCGGTACTACATAACTGCAATAAACTTGTGTTTTTCGTGTCTTCACAATTGAAACATACCATTCATTCGAAGGACATTATTCCATATTTTATTTGGAATTTTAATCTTAAATAACAAATATTAACACATACCGGTATATTATTAATGATGGTACTATACACCTTAAAGCTTATGTCAATGTCGTACATGGTAGGCAATGGTGTAAAAATATGCTGCATTGAAAGAATTGGTTACTGCTTTTTGGACGAGTAACATTTGAATGACACGTCTTTTTGGACTACATTGTCACTGGCATTGTTTGGGACGACAAAGGCACGTCATTTACTTTGGATATTGGTTTCAAAAACAATACCGCTTCATCTGGAAAACACACAAAGAGAGGAAGCTATATTCACTCGACACATGTACTTACAGTTCGCATAATGTTTGTTATAAGTCAGGGCGCAAAAAGCATGTCATGGTATGATGGTTTGGTTTATTCAATATATAATAGACACAGTGTACATGTTCAAACAGTAATATATAATGTGATACCTAAGAATGAATGTGGTAAAAATACATCATTTAGTTTAATGCATAAGACCACGTCTAAAGCATGGTCACAAGAAAATGAAAGGCGAAGCAGTGTTTATCCGAAGTTGACTTGCATATAGGCAGTATAATTTAAATAGGCTCTATATAACAATAAAATTGGAGATAAAATCCGTATATTATTTTACAATTAAAACATACCAAACATAGACAATATAACGTGTCATTGAAATACTTGAATGGATAAATCACTTCCATGCTGGTAATCAACATTTTTTCAATATCAGAAAAATCTTTTATTCTGAGTCTAGCATTTAATTTATAAATAATCAAGTCAAACACAGAATTATTCTGACATATTTCGTCAATATTTTATTTAAATATTTAATCTGTAATTTATTCTACCACTTCTTTAAATATGAACCACATTATTCAATTGTGTTATTTGTATTACGTTTTGCAGTCCGAATTCAATACATGTTTTATTTAAATGTTGGTAAATCAATGCGAAGAGCAATTTTCGGACTGATTTTTGTTCAGACCATCATGGGTAAATCATGTTATTATTATCACAGAAGCTCTATCAGAACAGAAATTCATGTTCTTATCCACGACTTTAATAATAGAACCCTGACTATAAACATTATATGATTAAAACTGGGATTACCTTCATTGGATGGTAAATGCAAAGCATTCGGGGCTTGCAAGCTGCGATCGCCTGTTGGCAGTCGTTGCCCAGTTGTATTCTTAAAACGGGAATGAAAACCCGTAGTTTATAAATTCGATCATTGATCCATTAATTATATATCCCTGTATACAGACATTTAAATGAGATAAATACAAATGTCTCATTCTTAATATGATTTTCCAAGTGCTTACTGCATGTAAATAATGCAAAATATATTCAAAGACGTTTCATTATACCATTATATCAAACAACATTGTAATAGGTGAGACATACACATCCAAATTTCTAGTTGTAGATGATGTGTGCTGACATGACGAACGGCTCCGATTTTTTTATTTTCAATAGCTAGGTGCATTATGTACATCTCACTTAATGTTAAGTTGCCGCCTATAAACAGTCACATCCTAAAATATATCGCCCAATAATATATGACATTTAGGACATATGCATTATGCAGTGAGAACTTAAACATTTTGTATCTTTCAAACTACTTGTAAGAAGCCAACCTATAATGCAAGCATATAGTTAATAATGTGTGTACATGTATGTCATTAAAGTACATACTTCTCAGAAAATATATATTAAAGTTGATAATTTGTTCCAGACCAAAATAACCAATATATGATGGATGAAATTAGTTTTGTTATGAACATACTGATAGATGACAATTTCATAAAACTCCGATGTCTAGTTTTCCTTATATGGCATCGGAAATATTACTTGTATTTCTAGGAGCTATTGTGTTTTGTTTTTATACATTTTCATTCCAACTAACAATGACAAAGGTAATACTTCTCTCTTAATCATAAAACCCATAGAAAACAAATCCATTGAATTCCGTTTCGAATATATCCGGTTTCTAAGACAATACACGCCCAAAAAATGTTACATAACTCTATTATGCAATGTCATTACACATCTCCGTTACGTAAAAGTTACTGAGCAGGATGCAAGGAAAGTCAGGCAGGTCATTATTTCAGACTATTGTTAAATGACGATACTTTTTTACGTGCTTTAGAAGTATAGGCCTCGAGTCGTGTTAGACAAATAACTGAGAGTTGCTTTTAATTGATTTGTGTTTCCTGTTTGAGACGATGAATACAATTAATTAACTCCCGTTATATTTGGGAACGGACTTGGTGTATACAGTCCACGGAGCTGGTGTATAGAGTCTAGAGTCGATGCAAACACGGTAATGCCCGATATATTCTTGTCATAAAACGGGTCATACCCTACCAATGGAAAAAAAATGTGTATATGTAATATTGAAATTCCGTTACAAAGTAATGGTAAATGCAGTTTGTGTGGATTAAATTCATTATATATCTAGGCAGATCCGCTTGACTGGAAGATATATCGAGTGAATGAACAAGTTTTTTTCATTGAGCCTTTACCAAGCCAATGTCATATCCCGAAGACGGGCGGTGTATTATCAATAACGTTCCCCGTTAAGAAAGTTACCCTGTCGATTCATTACAGTATTGCTGTGGGAACAACTCCATGGTCGATAACAGTACACTGACTTTGATTGATTAGAAATAGGATTTCCCTCAACACTTGATATTGGTGATTTATATCTGTGCGCTCATATTCACTTATGCCAATTGGAACTTTACCAAATATTTGTCACAGATTCCCAGACAAAAAACAACAACATTGTATATTTATAAGAGAAATAACACTATATACACATACATATAATGTAAACACCGTTTTATTGATGAGCAATCATCTGTTAAAATTGATACAATCATTAAGCTTTTGTAAGCGTGTATGCCATACATAAATACCACATATCATAAGCTATCTCTCCGTCTGGTGTAACTGAAGTTTTACTTTGTGTGTATTTGCTGACATGTTCATTGTGTGAACAATATTTTGTCAACTTTTATTAAGGCAAAATATAGATCATGGAACATAATGCCGCAATCCCAATCACAAAATGGGTGATATTTTATTAATTCAATGTTTAGCATTACTTATAAAGATATGGATATTAAAATAAATTCCATGCGAGACGTTTCTGAGAAAAACAGGATGTAATCTGAGATAAGATGTAATACGAGGTAAGCCATACAGGTTCATGATATCACACAACTATGTCCTTATAATATCATTATGTCTTCATTTATATGCCTGCAGCTGATAAACGAAACCTCTTTATTGGCGATGAGTCGCATTAGACAAATCAGTGAAAGGTTTCTTTCAGTTTCTCTCAACCGTCGAAATCAATTAATGCAGCAAGCTTATACATGATCATGAATAGCGGTTTACATGTTCTTTCAATAAAACGGGTTTAACGCCCTTAATGTAACAATACACATAATCAGCCTTAGTAGATCGATATCTTTAAATGAAACAAAATCCAAATCAACCGCGCTGTTTATTATTTAAACCACATGCAGAGTATAGGGAACGGAATGCTGTAATGGGTATTGGTATAAAGTTACTGTTCATTTGGAGATCACATATAAACAATGTGATACTTCATCTTAGCATTCAGGAGAATAACTTCAATACTGCACGTTGTCTTATTTTCTAACGGGAAATACGTTTAGTTTGGATTGAACCTATTTATAAGCTCGATTGCATCGTAAGCCTATGCCATAATGAAATGCTATCGAGTCCATTTCCTGCGTAGAACCAGTACTTGGTTTCTTTGGGGGAGATCTAAAGAACTCTCCTTCAGTGGGGAATAAACCCGTGACAACCCGGTCGTTAGGCGGACATCATATCACGGCGACACGTGACCGACTACATTGCCTTTGTTTAAAGACAATACTTGCTTAGCAGAATTTGCTATGTTTAGTCTCTGATATTATGTACGGTATTATCATTAGCGCACGAGTACCAAAAATACACAATGTTCTGAAATATATACAGTTTGTTATGAACCGCCAGTTAAAAAATAAGTATATTCATTTGTTTTACGATATTTAAACTGTCTTTTTGCATTAAGCAAAACCATTGACGTTTCTAAAGTTTATTTCAATAACGAACAAAACATGATGAACGTTATTACTGCAGAAGATATGTACAAGCAGTCTCGTTCGGTGAACTTAAACTGGTTACATTAATTAGCACATTAGTGTGCGCCATAACATCGAACTTTTGTAGACATAGACCATTAGTTATAAATTTCCTTTTGCCATTAACTTTGTGACGTTGATACATATTTCCGAGCAATGAACAGTAGCTGTATGTGTTGTACTAGGTATTGACGTAATCGGTTAAATTTATGTTTCGGACTGTTGATTATATTAGAGGCCCGCTTTGCAAAAACAGGACTTAATGTCTAAACTTGATTTCCGTTAAGAATAGACTTCCTTTCAACAAAACATTTCATAAAAGTGGAAAGTGTCGTCCATGAATAGTTTGCGCGGACTTATTTAAACTGGGAGCACTGCATTTGAACGGTGAATGAGAAGCACTAGGAATTGATGACTAGCCTTACGTACGCTTAGGACAGAATTAATCACAAACATACATACGTGTACATAAAAATATTCCCAAAGCAGCTCAATTACAATAATAATTTTTTGATTTAATACAATCTGACAAAACAAGTACCAACATAAACTTTGCCATGTTTTTAAATAAAGTATTTATTTAAAGAAACCTGTATAAATATTATTCTGATTAATTGTTCATAATTTATTACGCATACTTGACTTCTCTCTCTCTTGTAGATTCGTCTTTGTTGTTTTTATGTTATAGCTTTAATATTGTTAAAGATTCTTAATGCTGTAAAAAATTGTCCTATACCTTTTCATGTATTTATACTTAATTTAACAACTTATGAATTTTAATACTGATCACATTTCATGCCTGTCTATATGTTTTTGAACATGTGTACTCATGGACTGATTGACTATTGTATATTAAATAAACCTTCCCAAGCCGTATTTAAAGGTTGATTAATATCAAATCAACGGTAAAACATCTTTCTGAAGCACGATGAAATAAATAACAATATGCGCTAAATCCCTTCCGACTAGTTTTCGGAACCCAGCATTGTATATGCAAATTCAATATCATCTTAATGCATCTCTGGAAGAAGCAATAATACAATATATAAAAAATCCAAATCACCAAGCCCACTGTTGGTTTTGGCAGCTCCATTTAATGCCAGAAAATCAAAAGGAATGTTGATTTGTTCCACAGTTCCGTTAAATGACAAATTTCCCCAAAGAGAGTTAACCTACAATGGCATAACACGCAATGGTCTGCCTGGCACTCACACCGTCATCCACGTTCATATCAACTGACATGTATTTACCTAATGTACAAGACATTTTTGTGTCAAACACATATATCGTGAATGCATATTGATGAACACATCTAAAGATAGAGTATCCATTCTCGTATGTTGAATGTGTATGTTTATATGTCAGGTCTATAATAAATTATAATTATGTTTGTCTTAAAAATGATGTCGCATAAAACCAGCTTCATACGTTACACTACGTTAGAACTGTGGTTATGTCGTGTTTTGTATTTGTCCCTGTAGCTCACGAGCATTGATATACACAATCATAGAAGTTATGCTACTTTCATAGAAGGGACGAAAAGTATTGGGGTAAAACATGGTTTAAAGAAGAAAAGTTCGCGCAACATGGTGAATTATTAACTGATAACTGTTTTATGCATTTATATCTGTTAAGCATATAGGAATACTGAAACATTGAAAAGAGTGATATTTCCGTTTTCTCTTGTCTTTTAGCCAGGGGTCAGTGACAAATTGTCTATGTACAAATGGACAGTACAAACGTGGATACAATGAGGCTTTCTTGATGTTTATTGACCATGTAATATTAGTTTTTATCAAGCTTCGATAGTGAATATGTTGTTATCATTATGACGACAAAGAAAAATACTTAACAGTACATACATTCTTATAAAAACAATGCATAAGACAAATGACACTTTTTTCAGATGATATCGTCGTTCCATAATTGAGTTTCGGACAAGGAATTGAGGTCAAGTTGAATTTCCGCTCTTGACAACACAGGAGGTGCAAGGTACTGAAATATAACAAAATCAATAGATTATCAATCAGTACTCGATTACAAGAACCAGCAGCAGCCAGCAAACTATTTAAGGACAGTTCACAGGCTCATCCTGTAAAACATATCTTCAAAATAAAATTTAAAGAATTATTTAATTTTCTAAAACTAGTATGTATTTTGTGTCGTTTCAGGTGGTGAACACACGTAAGTTGATATTTATTGTGGCTTGTTGTGTACACAATTACTGATGAATGTATTGTAATGAATGCAACATGTGTTTCTCAAAGCACAACATGAATCCGTCATCTGTATTATCGTTGCTTTGTTAAAGAGCCAATGTTCTCCAAACTCGTACACTATGAACAAAGAAACAACTCAGCGTTATAAAACAAGTCACAAATCATAAATCAATGAGACTGTCCGAGAGAGAAATTTGAGTCTTCAAATTGTTACATAAACCACATTTATTCAATATAATTCGTTTAAGTATAATTACTGGTTGACTAGACAGAAACTAGTGTGTATAGGAACGTGATAGATTAACCACCCCATTTCATTACTTTCGTGTTGATAAACACATTTCTTTCTTTCTAAAACCCATATCGAATACTCAGTGCCCAACATCATACTATTGATCAAACTTTTAACTCATTTATGCCTTAGTAGCGTCTAGAAAAAAGGCATTGGCAAACAGCGTAGACCCAGATGAAACGCCGCTTAATGCTGTTTGCTTAAAGGTATTTCTGTAAGAAATATTCTAAATATAGAAATAAATATACTAGACGTCCCTTATTTTGGAAATAAAAATTGATCCAATTTAAAAAGATGAGAGAGTCCACTAGGCATAAATGGGTAAGCATAACATAAAATGGATGTTAGATATAGTCATCATGCAATCTGTTTTGCTTCTCTTAATTTCATAATGTATAAATAAACAATACACATATTTTATTTCTTTTAGTTATTAATATTTTGCCAACCTTTCAAGGTAATACATGTTGGTTTACAATAAAGGATTAAATACTTATCGTGAACACAACTTAATGAGGCAACAGATGCATATAATTATAACTGTTGGTCTTTTGACTTCAAAAGAAATTTTGCGTGAAAAAGCCACCATATTAGTAAGCGCAAAAAATAGGATTTTATCATACATTTTACACATATGTTCCTTGAATATATTGAACAAAATATTTAACTTTCGCATTGGGCTATAATTATGTATGGAATGACGCTTTTAATGACTCTCTACTTGATACGGAAATGAAACTCCAGAAACATTNAAGGTTGATTAATATCAAATCAACGGTAAAACATCTTTCTGAAGCACGATGAAATAAATAACAATATGCGCTAAATCCCTTCCGACTAGTTTTCGGAACCCAGCATTGTATATGCAAATTCAATATCATCTTAATGCATCTCTGGAAGAAGCAATAATACAATATATAAAAAATCCAAATCACCAAGCCCACTGTTGGTTTTGGCAGCTCCATTTAATGCCAGAAAATCAAAAGGAATGTTGATTTGTTCCACAGTTCCGTTAAATGACAAATTTCCCCAAAGAGAGTTAACCTACAATGGCATAACACGCAATGGTCTGCCTGGCACTCACACCGTCATCCACGTTCATATCAACTGACATGTATTTACCTAATGTACAAGACATTTTTGTGTCAAACACATATATCGTGAATGCATATTGATGAACACATCTAAAGATAGAGTATCCATTCTCGTATGTTGAATGTGTATGTTTATATGTCAGGTCTATAATAAATTATAATTATGTTTGTCTTAAAAATGATGTCGCATAAAACCAGCTTCATACGTTACACTACGTTAGAACTGTGGTTATGTCGTGTTTTGTATTTGTCCCTGTAGCTCACGAGCATTGATATACACAATCATAGAAGTTATGCTACTTTCATAGAAGGGACGAAAAGTATTGGGGTAAAACATGGTTTAAAGAAGAAAAGTTCGCGCAACATGGTGAATTATTAACTGATAACTGTTTTATGCATTTATATCTGTTAAGCATATAGGAATACTGAAACATTGAAAAGAGTGATATTTCCGTTTTCTCTTGTCTTTTAGCCAGGGGTCAGTGACAAATTGTCTATGTACAAATGGACAGTACAAACGTGGATACAATGAGGCTTTCTTGATGTTTATTGACCATGTAATATTAGTTTTTATCAAGCTTCGATAGTGAATATGTTGTTATCATTATGACGACAAAGAAAAATACTTAACAGTACATACATTCTTATAAAAACAATGCATAAGACAAATGACACTTTTTTCAGATGATATCGTCGTTCCATAATTGAGTTTCGGACAAGGAATTGAGGTCAAGTTGAATTTCCGCTCTTGACAACACAGGAGGTGCAAGGTACTGAAATATAACAAAATCAATAGATTATCAATCAGTACTCGATTACAAGAACCAGCAGCAGCCAGCAAACTATTTAAGGACAGTTCACAGGCTCATCCTGTAAAACATATCTTCAAAATAAAATTTAAAGAATTATTTAATTTTCTAAAACTAGTATGTATTTTGTGTCGTTTCAGGTGGTGAACACACGTAAGTTGATATTTATTGTGGCTTGTTGTGTACACAATTACTGATGAATGTATTGTAATGAATGCAACATGTGTTTCTCAAAACACAACATTAATCCGTCATCTGTATTATCGTTGCTTTGTTAAAGAGCCAATGTTCTCCAAACTTGTACACTATGAACAAATAAACAACTTAGCGTTATAAAACAATTCACAAATCATAAATCAATGAGACTGTCCGAGAGAGAAATTTGAGTCTTCAAATTGTTACATAAACCACATTAATTCGATATAATTCGTATAAGTATTATTACTGGTTGACTAGACAGAAACTAGTGTGTTTAGGAACGTGATAGATTAACCACCCCATTTCATTACTTTAATGTTGATAAACACATTTCTTACTTTCTAAAACCCATATCGAAAACTCAGTTCCCAACATCATACTATTAATCAAACTGTTTAACTCATTTATGCCTAGCGTTCAGAAAAAAAGGCCTGGCGTAGACCCAGATGAAACGCCGCATAATGCTGTTTGCTTAAAGGAATTTCTGTAAGAAATATTCTAAATATAGAAATAAATATACTAGACATCCCTTATTTTGGAAATAAATTGATCCAATTTAAAAAGATGGGAGAGTCCACTAGGCATAAATCGGTTAGCATTACATAAAATGGATGTTAGATATAGTCATCATGCACTCTGTTTTGCTTCTCTTAATTTCATAATGTATAAATAAACAATACAACTATTTTATTTCTTTTAGTTATTAAGATTTTGCCAACCTTTCAAGGTAATACATGTTGGTTTACAATAAAGGATTAAATACTTATCGTGTACACAACTTAATGAGGCAACAGATGCATCTAATTATAACTTTTTGTCTTTTGCTTCAAAAGAAATTTTGCGTGAAAAAGCCACCATATTAGTAATCGCAAATAATAGGATTGTATCATACATTTTACACATATGTTCCTTGAATATGTTGAACAAAATATTTAACTTTTGCTTTGGGCTATGATTATGTATGGAATGACGCTTTTAATGACTCTCTACTTGATACAGAAATGAAACTCCAGAAACATTATCAGGAAATAAATTATTGTAACCACCAGCTTCTATGTTATTGAAATGAAATGACAAATTACCTATACAATACATAATATTATATAACAAACATGATATAGATACAATATTTCAGATGATTAAAGCTGGTTAATTCTAGTATAATTATTAAAAATAACATGATAGATTTCGCAATAACATTTTACAAAAATAATATATCTCCAATGAAGAATTTGTTTATTGCATTTCGAGACATTCTGCATGCAGTAATTGCTTGAAAATATCGCATTTTACTTCGCACGAGGCGACCTATTGGCTTGTTATTGGCCAGGCTTCCGTTGAATCTGATATTTTTGTAGAAAGCGGATGTGTATAACGGGCGTGAGCGGGAAACTGGCTTAACTAGCAGGAACCATCTCGACGTAAAAGATAATATTCAGTCAATCTAGAGAAATATAAGCATAAAAACGACACCACTATGAAAGAAAGTTCTCGGAAATACTGAAAAATACTTTTCGTGTATTATATTGTACCATTTATTCCTAACATTTTTTCAAGCCACTCTTGGTCATGGAGAAATAAATAAATCTGTATGTATTTAGTTTGTTGTACGTGTAAACAATTTGAATCAACTGTCAGGCTATTGAAGTGAGGCTGTGACGCTTTATATTAAGACATGGTGAAATATATAAACTCATTTAAAAGAATTGTTAAAATAAAAGGGAGCATTTATTTTTTGGAAAAAAACAAGAGATGTATTTGTCAGAAACACAATGTCCCCTACTGTGCCGCTTTGAAATAAAAAAATTATTTATCATTTGGCAAGTTTAGAAATTATCTCCCTTTAAAGCTTATTACTTCCCTTGGATTTTATTTTTTGACCTTTGACCTTAAAGGATGACCTTGAACTTTCACCACTCAAAATGTGCAGCTCCATGAGATACACATGCATGCCAAATATCAAGTTGATATGATCAATATTGCAAACGTTATGACCAAACTTTAACCTAGGTTAAAGTTTTGGGACAGACACACAGAAAGACAGACACACACAATAACTGACAGACAGGCCAAAAACAATATAGCCCTTTTTTTAAAGGGGCATAAAAAATCAACTATTATCTGCATGTGATATACTACTGGCGTTCTGTTTCCATCCACAGGACATGATTCCTGATAGTTACATACTAACATAAAATGTATTTACATGGTTTTGGATGCGCCGAGTCTGAATAATGTAATCATAACACAAAGCATAATAATGTAGCCATAGTCCAAAACAATAACACTGTTAATAAAGTCCGTAGCACAATTATGTACCCATAATGCAAAAAAAAATGTAACCACATTCCAAAGCATAAAAATGTTACCATAGTCCAAAGCAAAAACTAATGTTATCATAGTCCAAAGCATAATCATGAAGATAATCGTTTAAAATGGTTGTCGTGTTACTATAGTCCACATGTATGAATGTAACAATAACAAAAAGCATGAGAATGTAATCTTAGTCAAAACGATAATCATGTGACCACACCAAAGAGCATATTATTGTAAGAATATTACAAAGCATCATATCATAACCATGGTCTACAGCATTATCATATAACAATATTCCAGAGCATAATAATGTAACCATGTTTTACAGCATTATTATATAACAATATTCCAAAGCATTTTAATGTAACCATGTTTTACAGCATTATTATATAACAATATTCGAAAGCATTATAATGTAACAATGTTTTACAGCATTATCATATAACAATATTCGAAAGCATTATAATGTAACCATGTTTTACAGCATTATCATATATCAATATTCCAAAGCATCATAATGTAACAATGTTTTTCAGCATGATCATATAACAATAGTCCAAAGCATACAAATGGCACCTTAGTCAAAAACTAATATTTCAAGCAGAGTCCTAGACGTAGTAAATTTAACCATAGTCTAGAGCATATAATTTCGACAAACCCCAAAGCATAATAATGTAACAAGAGTCCATAGCACAATAGTGTAACCATAGTATTCACTTTTAATTTGCTTACGGAAAAAAAAAACAAAGTTGTAAATAAAAGAAACGCAGTTGTGGTTGCTATGGTGTTGTGTTGTTATAACTTTTTTTGTTGTTTGCGAGTTTGTTGTTTGTGTTTATTTCTTTTTTTTTTTTGGTTGTTTTATTTTTTTGGTGTTGTTTTTGGTAATTGTTTTTATATGTTGCTTTGTTTTTGGTGGTACTTTAGGATAAGAAAAGTTTTCTGTTTCGTGTGCGTGTTGAAATTGTCGGTATTTGATAGCAATTGGGCATATCATAATTTATGTAACTAAAACTTCATTCGGTTGCAAAAAGAATGTAGCATCAATAGATACTTTCCAATTACAAAATAGTTTGAGAGTACACAATATATTTGTATGACTGGAAATAAATCGTGATAATGTTATACAATCAGTCACAATTGCTGTTCAACTAAAGGTATTGCACTTGACATTGTTAATGAATCAAGGCGTAAGAGTAATTGGCAATGTCAAGTGCAATACGTTTAGTTGAACTGCAATTGTGATTGATTGTATAACATTATCACGATTTATTTCCAGTATTACAAATATATTGTGTATGAACTGACATAACATCGTGCAAATCTTAAGGCTGGCAGGCTTGAGCTAAAGCTGTTAATGGTTCAAACGCGGATGTCAGTTACCGATGCTATCGGGTCGTTCGTAAAATCAGGAAACAGAAAGAGAAATATGGGCAAATGCCTTACCATCCATGTGTTGTGCATTATTCCGGAATTAAGATCGCTTGTGGAGATTGAGATAGCAAATCTCCCATTATGTGCAAATATGAACATATAGAAGCAACTAAACTAATATTTTATAGAAAAAGACAATGACGTCACTATAACTATTTCTTTACCTGTCGAGTTAAAAAATTGCCAGGCTCAATTGTATGTTAAATCAAATTAAACCATAACTAGTTCGCAATAAAAATCGCATTGACTATATTATAAATAACATGTGTGTTCTTATATCGCATGCAAATCATTAGTTCTAGTAACATGAGATGTTAGGCATCCTGAAAGTGTTGACGAGTCTTTTTCACACATTGTCAAAATGATTGTTTTTCAACATTTTGTCACAGATTTAAAACATTAAATAACACTGTAAATCATGGAGCGAAATAAAACTTATGACGCAGAATCATACTGAAAATACCGTTTCGTTTGTAAATAATCATAATTGGAAAAAGCAAAAATTATACAGCGTTTCTAACGCAAAACGATTAAAACAAAATTGGAATGTTTTGTTGCTTTCGTTAAATTACTACTTCACATGGATCAGTTATTTAAATGATCTAATTCGCTTAAAAATGGAACAGTCCGGCCATCCAAGTGGTTAAGGCGATAGCCTTTTAATTGATAGGACACTGGCTCAAGCGCCAACGGGGAAAACATCTGTTTTTTTTCATAAATTACATTCTTGTTTTTATAACGGAGCTCAACAGTTTCGGTGTTTAAATCTAGCATTTTAAAGCATTTACTGACACGCCTAAATATTTCCCATTCTGTGAACAAGTCCCTTTAACGCTTGCTTTCGTTCAATCCTAAAATGTCTTTAACGCAGATGTCAGCTAGAAATGTTAGCTGGAAGTCCGTCAACATAGGAATCCATTATTGGACATATTGAAAGTTGTATCCGCAAACATGTTGTGAATTTTACCTAAATTAATGTTAATGAAGTCAGATATTTGTTGAACCTGTCAACTTTGAATTTCATATGAAAATGTACATCGTACGATGTTTGCCCATTATTTATATTAGAGTCTTTTCTCCTTTATGTTTCTCTGCGTGGTGTTTTTTTTCTTTACAGTATGACATTCAGAAAAATACTTCATGGTAGATTATCGCGTATATATAATGCATTGAGTAAAGTAATGGCATTTAAGGGAAAATTCCCGTTTTAATTTAATAACAACCAATCCATCGGAAACAATTTATCCACGCATAACATTTTCCATTAGCGCACTTGTAATTATACTCTTATATGTTTATAGTAATGTATTAAGGGACAGATCTTCATATTTTGACGAAGATCATTAAATAAATTTACTAACAAAAAGTTTATTTTTGGAATAGTTTAAAATTATTATAATAACGACGAAAACATAAATAAGATTAAATGTTCCTGTCGAAGGAATCAAACCCGGGACTTTCTGAAACAAAAGATAACACGTTACCACTACACAACGTAGGCTTTTGAAAGCCATGTCGGTGCTAGACGTGTTATGTTACTTTATGGATGAACGGCGTTAAGTATTAGTTTCCCTATTTCGATAAATGATTATCAATAAAAGAACATACACATTTAATGTTTCTAAGTCAGGAGTATTATTTTGTTTGTTTGATTATAAAACATACACTATGTTATGAATCTATGACTTTTTGTTTTACATTTTCGTTTTGCATATCTGAGAACACGTTCCTTTAAATCATTGTTTAGTAACAATGTTTAACGTTTAACTGAACAATAACATGACCATAAAACCTGTTGAGGATCGTCTCTCATTATTATAAAACACAATGAGGGAATAATTAAAACGCCATTTACGTCAATGTCGATGCATAATAAAGCTTTCATCCGAATTCCGTTGCACTCTTGTAAACACATACTTAATTATTTACCGGGACGTGAGATGTACTAGGATGAGAAAGCATTTCGTCATTTAAAGGACCTTTTCACGCTTTGGTTAATTGACAAAATTGAAAACACACATGTTTCAGATTTGCAAATGTTTGTTGTAGTTATGATATTTTCAAGGAAACATTAATAGTGAATCGTTATTATGCTTTAAAATGTCCATTATAAGCATCTTTTGACGATTTAAAAACCTGAACATTCTTAGCGTTACAAACGCAAAGCGATTGAATAATTTTGAGAGTTCTGTTGTAATCGTTATATTGTGTGACAATAGGAGGGTTTCGTATATAAAGTATAAAAAGTATAAAATACACATCTTATTATATCAGCACGTACGGCGATGTGGTTTAAGCGCTAGACTTTTACTCCAAGGGTTAGTGGTTCGAGCCCCGGTGTGGAGTAATCTTGTTTTATACTGGAGCTATTTAGTTAAGATGTATACATTTATCAATTTAAAGCATTTAATGACACTCTTCTATACAAGCCAAAATCTGTGAAAAAGTCCCTTAAATGCGGCTGTTTAAAATACCCATTCAATGTTACTATAATATGATTATGAAACGGAGTACTTCTCTGTCATCCACGGATTTTTACAGTAAGGAACCCTGTGCCTAAACCAATATCTTACTGACATAAAACGTGGTATGCTTTTGACATAAATTTGGCAGTTTGTTTTTATCCGTTTGCCTTAGGTTTTAACAACGGTGTCAGTAATCATTTCTGTATTTTCTTTTTTAATTGCGTGATTGAATATTATAACGGATCTCTCTAATCCCAATAGGTAACGTTAAAACGTGCAAAGAAATACTTTAAACTACAAAAATATGTATATCAGTCACTTTATGAAGAGTTTTATTCCACAACCGCTTCAAAACGTATATCATCGAATGGCATTGTTATTGCATGTGCTAGCCACGCGATGGTATGCGTCGATTCCAAACAATTTGATGTTTTTCCACATTGAACAATTGACAATAAATAGACCTACGAATAAATTTGGAATATATGGTTGAAGACAGACAGACAGACAGACAGACAGACAGACAGACGCACACTTGAATATATAAATTATTTTCTGTTACGTAAATATGTATAACAACATATCATAATAAAACATACAATAGCCAATTAAAACTACAAATGCAAATAACCACAATCAATGGCAAGAACACGTTATTTCTTTGACACATTAACAACCTTTAGAAATTACTGATTTTTCACATGAAATTTAAAACTAGTGCAATTTAGATGGATTGATATAAAATATACGACCAATGTATATTTCTTAAATCAGTGTTTCAGCGGAATTTGCATATAAAATGGTATTCGTCTTCTAAATCAGAGTCATGGCAACATAACCAATGACGTGGAATGTTATTCTGAGCATATCTGCCAGTTTGGATTCTCAACGGGTGTGGAGATACTCGCAATCTTAAACTAGAAATGGCGCGGCCGCGGCCGACGCGTATCCCCACGCCGCATGTTTGACCAAGGGGTCAGATCGAGATTCCAAATAGTGCACTGTTGCACATATGCTCATAGCTACCATGTGTGTAAGTTTCAAGGTTCTAGTGCTAAAAGTGTAGGAGGAGATAGTTGCCAGGACGGACGGACGGACGGACAGACGGCGGAGACCACATAAACCCCACGCTTCGAAAAGCGTGGGGATAAAAAATAAGAACAGACGTCTAAGAAGTATTATTCATATTCCAAAGAACATTTACAAACTGTATACATATCTCATACAGGAACTGTTATTCTTGTTACCATACTATTTGTTTTTAATGTAAACAAGTCAACATTTGAACTCGCTAATAAAACTTTTTACTTGCACATCGTTTCAATTTTCAAATCGATAACCACACCCATGTGTATGTTTTGAAAGAATGTCTTATGGAAATCATCTTTGTACAACGAATTTTAATAACATCGTGGTTTGCCGTTGCTTTTGTAGCTCAATTCATTTTGACGTTGAATAAACGCTGCTGGTATTTCACATGAATAATATTAATCTTTCACCAGGCACGAGCATGAATTTACCAGGATGATAAATCATTTTACTATCGTATAATAATAATAATAGCATGTATTGCATTTTTTTCGAAATGTCCATAGAACATTGTCACGGCTATGAACCAATATGTTTTAATGAATTTGCACAGTACTCTCTCATGCGTAATGTCCTCACCGGTCATGGTGATAATACTTCGACATTTGACAGCATCCTATGTTTACATCACAAAATGTAATGGTAATAGGTTTATCATTATTTAAAGCCACATTTCGCTTAAAATGATTCATTTGGTTTTAAAAGGGCGGCGGAAGCAATTGGTGTGAATGGAATATGTACTTTAGGAAAATAATTATTTGCCTCTTAGCTTATGCACGGGTGAGATTTTGGGATCACCTTTGTCCGTCACGCGTGGTCTGTCGAGCGCCGTCCGTAAACTTTTGATTAAAAAGAGATGCATATAATTATAAGTATTGCATTTAACAGTGTTGTATCAAAACTATACGAAATTATCGCACCCTGCATGTCATATTTGAAGACGAACAAATAAACAAACACACGTATTTTTTATTTCTCTTTCTTCTGAATGAAGACATTGTCCGAATAAGATTTTAATACAATATAAGTAAACAGTTAAACCTTTTAAGTTTTCGAATCCTTTTTGTTTTTCAATAAAGTTGCTGGCTATTTGAACCATTAATAATGCTCATAAGAATATACACGTAACACAATACCATCATTCCAATTTACAATGTTGCATTAAAATTATAGTACGCCTCGCAACCTGTATGTCATAATTCAAAACAAACAAACATATGCATAATTCATTTTTTTTTCGCTGCTTATATGAGAAATTGTTTAAATGGGTTTGTAATACAAAAAGAAGCAATCATCTGAATATTCCGAATTCCTCTCGTTTTACCCTAAATTTGCTGGCTATTTGAACCATTTCTTGCATCTAGCGTGTCCACTATTGATTTTGTTTGTTGAGTCAAACATATAGGCATGAGTAGAAGTCAGAAACTCAACGATTACTGTCTTACTGCATTAATGACGAAGAAGCACGAGTTCCGTTCTGGATTATTGACTGATTGATAAGAACTTGTTTTATGAGATTCGTAAACCCTGCTCCCAGTTACAATAAGAATCACCAAGAACGCTGAATCGACGGAAATGGCATCAGGGTGTCAACATATCGATCAACCCGATGGCATTAGACAAATATCTGATCCTTAAATACGTCTCTCACATACAAATACCAAGGAAAACTGATAAGCTGAAAACTATCAGAAATGTCCTGAACAACGGGGTCATCGATGACGACGAGGAAGACAATACTTAAAATGAAGCCGGTTCGACGATAAAACACGTAATGGCCCCAAGCCCAAAATGCTTCAAATATAACAACAAATTAAAAGTCCAGTATTACTTGTTAGACAGAAATGGTACATGGAAACCGGCTACTTTCACCAAACATATTTATGACCAGTGCTTTAAACACATATCGGACGAAGGTGTCGCTTAAAAAAAATCCTATTCAACCTCCAGAATGTACAGTTTTTTAATGACGTTGCATTTGTTTGCATGTGTTGTATCTTGTTAAAAATAAAGATAAACGCTTTACATTTTTCACAACTTAAACAGCAAGAAAAATACGTTGTCCGAAATTAAGTTCATGTTTATGGTTATTGTTAATACTCATTTCAATAGAAACCACTCAAAGGTTCGTCTTCAAATTGTATTAATACAAATATTGTAATAATGTCAATGTTAACATCATCAACGTCGTATAGTAAGTGACGACGTCACGTCTAGGAATTATAATCATCCAGCACACACTATTTTGTGAACCCTATGACATCAGTGTGTAATCACAATGTTTTAAAGTTTATCATGTGGTCAAGTTTGTTAATTATTCGTTTGAAAACAAAAATCAACTGGTTTAAAAGCGGATGTCAGTTACAGTTGTTAGCTGGAATTCCATCAAAACAAGAATCAATTTGATACATATGGACAGCTATGTATCACCTGAAGTGTTGTGAATTATACCTGAATTAAGTTCGCTATATACGCGTGTTAGTGTGGTGTTAAGGACTTATCCAATACAATGACAACAAGCTATTTGCATTTATTAACATATGGATGACTCAGACAAAAACCCACAAATATCGTTAGATATTCTTTGAATCAGTCAACTCAGAATTCCATACTAAAATTTAGAACAAACTATTTTCTACCCGTTCATGATATACATGTATAACCCTTTTGTCTTGAAGTATCTCTTTGTGGCACAATTTGTAATAGTTTCGCATAATTTGTGTGCACATTATGTCATCCAGAAAAATACTTGTGTTTTCACGGTTTATTACCGATTATCATGTATAAACAATATATTGGGCAATTTTATGTCATTTTAGAGATGCCCTCTCGACAGCACATCTGACGATTTTTTCATGTCTTTGTCATTTAAGTTCCTCCAATCCTTAGATATTTGCCGTGGACAAAACCAACACGCATAATGGGTGTCTGTAGCTCAATAGTTGTTTACGTTTATATGATTATCGTGTTTTGTTTACAGGGAATTGTTCACAGATTTTCGGATTTATGACAAATATCATTAAATAAATTTACTTACAAAACTTTATATTTGGGAAAGTTAAAAAAAAAGTATCATAAAGAATAAAAAGTAAATGTCATTTATAAAGTTTTTGCTATATAATCTTCTCTAAATTTTACTAACTTATCGATGAAAAGCGTTACAAACCCATTATTATTTTTTCGATTTTGATTGATGCCTATGAATTTACAAACGAATACATTTAACATTTTTTTAGTGACAAGTGTTATTGTGCTGGTTGTTATAATTAAATACATACATTGTTAGTTTTTTTATGACAATAATTTGTAGATTTTTTTTTTCCTATCTGTATCAAAGCCGCTTTAATGCTTTTTTAACCATGCCTACATGATGAACTTAACAATGAATATGATCAGTACGCCTGTTTAAATTCGATTCTCAACATCATAAACCAACATGAGATATGAATTAAAACGCCAATTACAACAGCGTTTATGCATAATAAAGCTTTCGTCTAAATTGAGATGCACTCACGATGCAAACACGTTTGTAAACAGATACTTGGATATTAACAAGGATGGGAGATTTATAAGGCTGAGAGAGCATTTCATCATTTACTGGAGCCTTTTTTACTCAAAATGCCCATGTAGTGCAACATTAATTTGAGACGAAATACAACGCTTTTATTCACGAAATTTTACAGTAAGTTATATGGCGTTTCAGGTTCTAGCAACGGTGTCAGTAACAATGGTCTGTATTTTTTTGTAATCGTTAGCTTACAAATACAAACATACTTGCCAATGTAACGTTTACAAGAACATTATTTATTCACATAAAACATTATGACTAAATGGATTTTGTATTGCCTGTGCTTATGACGCAAGGGCTTATGCCGATTCCATACACATTAATGTGTTTTACGCGTGTTGAACAATTGACATTAGATCTTCCTTCAAACGCTTTAGAATGTTTGGTTGAATCCAAAAGAATGGCAATATTTAGTTTTTCTCTTGTTATTTTGTTTTTCGTCTTAAGCAAATTATGAATGTATATTTGTGATAACTCTTGAATGCATCTATAATTCGGAAATACTTGTGAGCTTACTCGAAAAGAAATGTTATACAACTTTCATGTCAACGAGAGCCGATTCTAGAAGTATATTTTTGTGCTTCACTTATAATAAATGACTGGCCTTTATTTAATGAATGACCTTGTATTGTTAAAGAACTTTTCAAATGTGCTATTATATAGACAACAGACAGTTACCCGACTTGAGGAGTTAACTATCAACCTTCAAATAGTCAAGGCGATAAAAGCTGGACCGATGTCATAGAGGAAGTCAGTGAAGCAACACACTTCATAGTTTTAGAAATTAAACAAAACAATGAGAAAGAGCAACATTCAAAGATTAATAGTTGAAACCCTATTCGATCTGTCAACAAATAAACACGGTGTACTTTTTGTATATAACAAATTAACATATGAAAGACAGGCGTGTATTGAGCTTTATATTGACAAACTATTAAAAGAGATTATTGTTTACAGTAATATCGGGGCGGGGGAGATTAAAAAACCAAATGCATCAGCAGGAGATCATTCTTATAATCACAAACATGAATCATTGCCATATATTCAGACAAAGAACATATTTATTCATTAAACGTTTGAGTGTAAATACAATTTAACCTATTTGCATCACACTGTACAATGTACATCAAACTTAAATAATAATACAAAAATACGATTCAATTGAATTCCAGTTTTATTTCTAGTGGTCGTATGATTACAAGAGCTACAGAATGTTACTTTCTGAGGCACGATCAAACTTAATAACAAAATTTATTAAACCCATCTCGTCTTTTAGTAATAAAATTTCGATATTTAGCATTATAGAGTTCAATATAATAATAATACATACAGTATAATCAATTTCGACAATCAGAGCAAAATCGAAAATGTATACTTTGTTTGTTCAAAGTTATAACTCTTAAATTGACAATATGATCAGCAACATTACAACACATATTGAGCATTTTACAACTAGGTGTAAAAAAGTCTTGGGACGAGCATTACCCTTAAATGTACCAGGAGCCTTTATTGAACATAACACAAAACTTATTTACATACTTCAAATAATTGCAATCGTAGATGTATTTTAATTAAATAGTCAACATATCTTAAATAATAGATATGAAAATGATGCGATATCGTGTCGTTGTATTTGCAAAAACAACGTTTTAAACTCAACATATCGGTTTGGATACCAAGTAACATATATTTAACCTGTCTAGATACTTCTCGCAAGCTGAACTGTATATAGATTCTACGTATTTTCTATTTTCCTGATAAACGTTGTGCATTTATTTACTTGTACGTTCAATTTAAGTTAAACGTTCGGTACTTGTTTTATTTTTATCATTTAAATTATGCTTGTATTTCTTGAGTTATAAGACATTGTGTCATCTGTACATCTAATAGCCAATACAATGTTGTGTTATTTATTTTAAGCATTTCATGGGTGCACTAAAGGCACTGACATTTCATTTCGTAAATATTCATTCTAAAAGCCATATTTAATTTACTTGTTATATCATTCCCAGTAATCAGAATTGTAACTTACACATACACCTGTATATTCGTTCCACCTTAAAAGGTTTTTTACTTCTGATTTTCCACGTGTATTTAGCCGAATATTTTATTTTATGATGTCTGTCATTTGTTCAATCTAATCTCTAACACGAATTGTTCTGAGCATGTGTTCTTATTTATAATTAAATATCGACGTTTGGAATAGGTTTCGTTTTCCTTTTGCTCGCATCACCTTATAAAAAAACCTATACAAAAACTACTTTCATTAACATTAGTCGGATAAGATCGATTTCCTGACGATTACGGAAGAAAAATCAAATTCAATAACGTTGTGCGGTATTATCACCACATAGCGGTTGTTGTTGTTGTGAGTCTATGATTCGGAATGTAGACTTCGGGACCAATTATAAACAACAGGGAACATAATCTGCAGGCAAAACGTGTTATTATAGCCTGTATTCTGTACTGCTGATTTGAATTACCTGTTATTGTTATAACTTAATCTTAGAATGCTTATAACATCCATAGAAAACAAATCCCATGCATGCCGTTTCTAAGACAATACACGCCGAAACGATATTACAAAACTCTATTATTCAATGTCATTATACACCCTCGTTAGGTAAAGGTTACTGAGCAAGATGACTGAAAAGTCAGTCAGGTCAATATTGATGATACTTTGTTAATGTGCTTTAGAAATATATGCCTCGAGTCGTGTGAGATGAATAACTGAGGCTTTGCCTCAATTGCAGGCTGTCGCCTGTATGAGACGATGAAAACAATAAATTAACTGATGTTATATTTGGGATAGGTTTTGGTGTATACTGTCGTTGCAAAAAAAAAGGTGACGACCGCCATATACATTCGATGAAACTGGTCATACCATACCAATGGAAAAATGCATGGTATAACTTTAATTATGGAATACCGTAACATGTTTTTTTAATATAATATGTTGATTTAATTCATTACATATCCAGACAGAGCCGCTTTACTGGAAAATATCTTCCACGATCTCGTACAGACTTACGGGTTTGTAAGGGAATAGGGATTTCATTGAATGAACGAGTATTTTCGTTGAGCCTTTACCAAGCCCAGGTTATATCCAGAATACGTACGGTGAATTGTCAATAATGTTCCCCGTGAGGGAAGTTAGCCTGTCGATTCATTATAGTATCGCTGTGGGAACAACGCCATGGTCGATAACAGTACACTGACTTTTATTGGTCAGACATTAATTGATTGATTATAATACATCTTATTTCCAGCATTAGCTAACAACAAGCAATCTTGATGATTTATGTCTTTGCGCGCATGATTACGTATTCACACTAGTCCATTGTCACTTTTCCCAATGTTTGTCACAGATTCCATAAAAATACCATACCGTTTTGCCATTAGCATAGACCACATGTTTGATCAGCTTTCTATCCTGCTGGTGCAACGGAATTTTTACTTTGTGTGTATTTGCTGACAAATATTAACAATATTTGGTTCACTTATATCGAGATAAAAATGCAAAGATATATATACAGGTTTATATATCACGAAACAAATTATGTTGGCCATGTTTTATTTGTTCAGTGGATAGCACTCCCTATAAAGAATACACCATTTCCATGCAAGGCGTTTCTTATGAGATCGGTTTATATGAAAACCATGATGTAATATGAGGTGAGATGGTATACGAGGTAAGCCATACAGGGTCATGATATCACACAGCTATGTCCTAAAAATATCCTTCTGTCTTAGTTTATACGGCTGCAGCTAATAAACAAAACCTCTATAAAGGCGATGATTCGCATTAGACAGAGCAGTGAAAAGTTTCTTTTAGATGATTTTGATCGTGGAAATGAATGACAACCAAAAGGATATAAATACAAATGAAACCGTCGTTCACTTTCGATAAATGGTCTTTACGGTCATAATGTAACAATACATATCATTAACCTGATTACATCGAGTTCTTTCCATGCAAAAAATACAAAAATAAATTTTAACAATTTTGTAATTGTTATTGGTATAAAGGTATTGTACGATTGGAGATACAATATAAACTAAGTGATGAGTAGCGAAACCTCGCTCCTGCATGTGCTTTAAATTGTAAAGACTATATTGTTTTTGTTAAAAGAAACATTGCGTTGCAGACTGTGCGGCTCTTACTCTTAGATATAATGTGATTGTCATTTTCTCCTGGATGTTTTTCCATTACTTAAAATGTTTTGACCGCAAAAGAACAATGTGCTGATATTATATACAGTTCGTTATCAACAGCCAGTTTAAATTTGAGTATGTTCATTTGTATTATTTAAACTGCATATTTGCATTAGGCAAATACCTTGATGTTTATACATTTTATGTCAATAAGCAACAAAACATGATAGGCATGATTCATGCAGAAAATATATACAAGAAGTGTCGTTCAGTCCAGCTTAAACTGGTTACATTAATCAACAAATAATTGTGCGCCATAAAAAACGATATTTTGTAGACATAAACAACATTGTTAATAACTTTCCGTTTGCAATTAAATTTGTGATGTTGAGACATGGTTTCGCGCAATTAAAACTTGAAGTATGTGATGTACAGGGCATGGCCGCCATCGTTTCCATGTGTGTTTGGACGTTGGATCATATATGAGCCTCGCTCTGGGAAAACATGTGTATTGCATATGCGTTCAGTGTCGTCCAAGATTAGCCTCTGAACGTCCACACAGGCTTAATTTGATTTTCGTTAAGTCTCTTCCTTTAAAACAATTCCATAAAAAGCAGAATGTGTCGTCCCTGATTAGCCTGATCAAACTGCATACCACACAAACCAATGCTTACTAGTTAATTGTTTATAATGTACCCCACAAAACAATCGTGTATAATAGGTAAGGCTATACACGAGACAAAAATATATCCATACTTTGCCCTTTTTAGTAAAAAGAAAACACTCGCACGTTTGTTTCATAAATGATAAAAACAAGTTAAATATCCAACCCTTTGCTGGCATATTGTTATTATTAATTATAAATGTAGTATGTTTTCTGCGCGCTTGTATATTAAGACAATTATGCAAAATTATACCTGAAAATCAGACACTACGTCGCACTCAGATTGTGTTTGCAACAGAGTTTCAAGATGTTATTCTACTGTAAGTTTAACATAACATATTGCTAAATTTATTTTCAGCATAACTATTTAATGACAGAAAAATCAAAAGATCATCGCTGTTTCAAAAATCCACAAAACAAATATGCAAAACAAAGATCATTTATGGTTGTTATAAAATGTACAGTTCCATAAAATAAAATAAATATAGTGGCAATGAAACTCCAGAGACCGGAGAGGAATTTGTGTTAACCTCCGATAGTCTTTAAATAAAGGCAAGCGCACAATTTCCTTAAAAGCAGGATAATACATTTAAAAAACATCAAATGTATTGGAAATTAGAAACTCCAGAAACATTATAAGGAAATAAATTATTGTCCCGTAGTCTTTTTTAAGGAAATTTACCAATTGCCTAACCCATTTAGAATACAAAAAATCACATACACAACGACATTATAATTTAATAAAATGTTAAAAAATGGGGTTACCACTTTGAAACATTTAGTGTAAAGCAATTGGTGATTAAACTGATTTAAAGGTTTTCTGAAACTCACACTTAGCCTACCACTAATTATTTGGGTTGCTGTGCTATGGCGTAGTGTATACGGTGTCATCTAGAGACCAGGAAGGGTACGGTTTCGATCCCCAACGTGGGAGAGTTCTTTACATCTCCCCAAAGATACCAAGTACTGGTTCTTCACAGGAAACGCACTCGAGAGCGTTTCAATATGCCTGAGGATTTTGATGCAATCGAGCTAAAATTGAAAGGAAACATAACCTTAGCGACATTCTTTGAAACCAATCATTTAGAAAATTAACTTTTTTTTCAGATCATATCGTCATTCCATAATTGAATAGCGGAAAATTAACTTAGGACACGCTTTTGACAACACAAGATGTCAAAAACGGAAATAAAACAAATTCAACCGAGTATCAATCAGTAGTCGATTAAAAGAAGCGGTAGTAGCCAGCAAGCTTTTAGGGACCTGTGAACTACAGGCTGATGCTGTAAAAAATACCCTCAAAATAAAATTTAAAAAGTAATTTGGGGAATCTTTCAAAACTGATATGTATTCTGTGTTGCGTTATGTGCGAAACACACCTATTTTGATATTGAGAGAAAACAGGAAATGCATACTGTGAAGCAGTAGCATGGTTGAATCAGAATATCACGTCTTAAGTTAATTTACACGTTTTCTTCATTTAAAAATTAAGTAAAAAGGAAACAAATAGTTTAACACTGTCACAATGTTTTAATCTATGATGTCCAGTACTAACACTAGACAGTTAAGACATGTTTCTAAATGCATTAGCAATGCTATGTTTAAAAGAAATTATAACCCTGCTAGTTAGGTGTTTTGTTGCTTATAAGGTAAACCAAGTTATTTAGTTATTAGTTATTTATGTATTAATTTAATTCTTTAATTTTATATTTATGTGATATGGTTTTTGCATGGTTTTACATTTGTGGGATCGTCTTTTCGTATATGTGTTAACTTTGTGGCCAAAGGCATGTATTTGCTGATTCTGCTTATATACTGAAACTGAAACTGATATTAATTGTATGTATGATCGTCGCTTTGTTACATGGGTAATATGCTCCAAAACAATACAAAATGAGCACAGAACAAAGTCAGCTTTAGACAACAATTCCCAAAGCCTAAATCAATGATAAAAAGAAAGTTGAGTCTTCAACGTGCTTCATAAACCATGGTTGACTTGAAAGCAACTATAAATAAAAATATATTTTTAAACTTAATAGATAAATCTCCCTTATTGATTTCCATTCGTGTTAATGAACACATTGCCTAGTTTCTAAAACACATATTTAACACGCAGTACTCACAGAATAATATTAATAAAACTTTTGTTTAACATAACTTACCATGGGTTTGAGTATTAGCCATGGTGCACACTGTTTTTCTTCACATCATGTATTAATGAACAATACAATATTATAATATTGTAAAATACATATGATTCTGCCAACCATTCAAGGCAACAAATATATTTTTACTATGTAGGATGCAAAACCTTTCTTGTACACAACTTAATAATGCAATAGATATATCTTATTATAACTGATTGTCTTTTGCCTTTTATTTTTAAAGAAATTGTGCGTGAAAAACGCCACCATATAAGTACGCGCATATGAAAGAATAACTTCATAAATATCACACATTTGTTCCTGTAATGACGCTTTAACTGACTACCTACTTAATACACAGATTAAATTTCAGAAACATTATCAGGAAAAGAATTTGTTGTAATCACACGCTATTATTTTATTGAAAACCAATGACAAATTACCTATACAATACATACTCGTATATGAAATACGTGATATAGATACAACACGTAACATGTTTAATGCTGATGAATTCTTATATCATAATAACAAACAAACATCATGCTATTTTTGGACATAAGCATGTTCACAAAACAAACAATATCTCTTTACCAGAGAATGTATAAAAATGATATTAGACGCATCAAACAGTATATGCTATGTTTATAGGTGTCTATCGTAACCGTTGTTTATTTTTGGTGTTTTCACTTCATATACACTTTTATTTGTTAATGCAGCATCAACATACTAAAACAATATCACGGAAAGAGAAAAATAGTGCATTTGAATATCAACCGTACTTTCGTTTTGACAACTGACAAAATAAATGATTCGATGTACGATGTGAATCTAAATTTTCTTTAAGTGCAGATTCGTCAATACGACACAAAGACACAATTTTGTTTTACGGATCATTTTAATTTCCTGCGACGATATCTATCATACGATACACGATCACTAACTCCGATCCTAATAAAAAGACAGTTCCGCTGGGCATTGAGGACTGGGACAGTCATGTAAAATATCGAATATAAAATATATTTTTTATAAACAACTGGTAGCAAGATCAGTTGCAGATAATTGGTCAGTTACCACATTTTAACTTACTCTTTTGACCTGTTAATTCTTTTCAGCTCAATTCAACATTGAAAAATGCGTCTAATATCACTTTAATTAATTGCAAATCGAGACATTCTGCTATGCAGAAATCGCTTGAAAATATCTTTTTTTTTTCAACGCACGAGGCGACCCAGCGGCTTGTTAACGGCCATTCTTCCGTTGAATCTGATATTATTGCTGACAACGGATGTGTATAACGGGCGTGAGCAGGAAACTGGCTTAACTATCAGGAACCATCGCAAGAAACATGAAAACGATAGTCCATCACGTTCATTTAATCGAAGAAAAGTCGCCATATGAAATGTCTTTATGGGTGTAATACGAAGCAAACCGAATCAAAATGTTCTGAGAAAATACAATGTTGACTTAAAAGGTTGTATTCGATAAATCTAGAGAAATATTAACACGAACACGACACCATTATGAAAGAAAGGTTCCAGAACATACTTTATTTTCGAGTGTCATATTGCTTCATGTACTCCTATCATTGTGTTCAAGCCGTTATTGGTCATGGAGAATTGAATAAATCGTGTTGTATTTAGTTTATTGTACTTTTATACAATAATCAGTTGAGTAAAGTCTATGTCAAAGGATGTGACGCTTTATGTTAAGACCTGATGAAATATATTTCCTCATTAAAAGCAATTGATATTCAAGGAAATCAATAAATCCATGACACTTCTTTAGAACATCACGAGAGATATTACTGGCATTCTGTTTCCATCAACACGGCATCTCCCTTGATAGTTTCATACTAAAATAAAATTTCTTTACGTAGTTCTATCTGTGTCGAGTCCAACACATAGTAATGTTACCATAGTCAAAAGCATACTAATGTAAGGACAGGCCAAAACATAGCAAGGTAACCGAATCCCCCAGCAAAGTAATGTAACATTACTCAAAAGCCTTATAATGTAAACATGCCAAACCATAGCAAGGTAACCGAATCCCCCGGCATAGTTTTGTAACACTAGTCAAAAGCATTATAATGTAAGAACAGGCGAAAACATAGCAAGGTAACCGAATTCCCCAGCATTGTAATGTAACAATAGTCAAAAGCATCATAATGTAAGAATAGGCCAAAACATAACAAGGTAACCGAGTCCCCACGCATAATACTGTAACCATGTTTTACCCCATTATAATTAAACTATAGTCCAAAGAATAATAATGTAAACAAAGTCCAAAAATAATATTTAAAACATAGTCCTAAGCATAGCTTGTTAACCATAATCGAATGCATATTATTTAACCAAATCCTAAGCGATAATAATGTTACCATAAAATTAAATTTGTATTTGCTTACGGATAACTCTTAATGAAGGGATAAACAAATTAGTGTGAGTTGCTGTATTAGCTTCAAGGTTTCGATTGATGCTTTTATATTAGTCTCGTTAACTTTTAAACAACTCATAATTGCATAAATTATTCTAGTAGCTCAAGATTGATGATATGACAAAGTTTGCAAGTAATTAATCACAATCCAATAGACCTTGCTTACACAATACATCAAGCCATTTATATTTGCTTTTAACAAATGCACTTTCCTTCGTTATCAATCATTACAAGGAACACACACCATTTACCTTTTACTTAATTAAAGTATCATTAAAATGTAATGAAACGCGATTTTGTTTTTGTCTCCATTTTGTAACCAACATCATTAATATTATGGAATGATCTTTGTGGTTGTTGGTATTTTGCAGTATATTTGTTCGACAAATTGTTGACAAAAAAGTTGTAAATAAAAGAAACGCAGTTTTGTTTAGCAGATTGTAGTTTTGTTGTTGGGGGGATTGTGTTGTGTTGTTGTAACCTCTTTGTTGCTGTTTTCGACTTTGTGGTTTTTGTTTTCGATTCTGTGTTTTGTTGTTTTTTTTTTTCTTCTGTGGTTTTTGTTTGTTGTTGGTGCTTTTTTCGGCGCTATTTATGTCTAGGAAACGTTTTCTATTTCATGTGCGTGTTGCAATTGTTGCTATTTGAAAGTAATTGGGCATATCATAATTTATGTAACTGAGGCATACGCTGAACTGTTATTGACATCGACAATTATCACCACTAGTGATGAATATTGCTTACAATGATTTCATAAATAATCGTATTGACGATACAGAACAAGATAAATAGCTGTCATATGGCGCTGTATATGTACAGAGCTCGACTAATAAATGTCATCAACCTGGCGTTGTATATGTATAGAACAAGCCCAGTAAATGTCAACAACTTGGCGCTGTAAATGTATAGAGCAAGCCCAGTAAATTCAAACAACTTGGCGCTGTATATGTCCATAAACGTTAGGTTACTTCACCAGGAATAGTTTATATTAAATTTACATAAACGTTGGTTAACTTTAATGAGCATTTGCAATAAAACGTTGTTAGTTCTGAATTAAGTAGCAACCCACTTTTCTTAGCCTTACCGTATTACCGGTAAACAGCGAGAGTGATGACGTGAATCAACGCCATTTGTCCTGCTTTTATCGATCTGCTAATTAGTTTGTTCGAGATACATTTGTTTGCAAAAGTGCAACGAATATCGGCTTTGTCAACAAATGATATATAAATCCATTCGCAATCATGTGATTGCCATGGCTCTAATAACATGTTAACGAATTATAATTAGTTGCCATGGCTCTTCCAGAAATGCTATTGTTGAAATAAGCTGATACAATATGACAAGGGTTGCTCTCTTGTGGATTTTGCGGTTTCCTGCAATTTTATGAGTTTGCAATTTATCAATAAATCTCTGTGATGCTCTTAATATACGGAATTATTTTAAACAGCTGAATGTCGTTTAAACGTCCGCTTGTTGTCAATGAACAGTTTGATGTTATGTATATGAAGAGTACACATATGTCAAAAAGTCTTACAAATAGCAGAGATGAAATAGATTGGTGATAAATGGTCTGAATGTGGCAATCAACAAAAGTTAAACAGATGCTTTTCTGACATATATTCGTATTGACATGCCCATCAACAGTTGCAATACATATAAGATACGCTATATAGACGCATGTCCGATGTTTGCAATCAAAGGATTCCAAGCATTCGCTAAATTTGATGTATCGTTTCAAATCTCTGGAAGTTGATAAAAGGTATGCGGCGCCTCCATTATTAACATCTTGCTTTTTCTATTTTTCATAACAAAGCAAATAACAAATCAAAGTAAGGCAATAACTCGTAAAATAATGACGTCGTTTGGTCATACTTGAATTGATCAGTTTAATCAAGATAAGATGGAAAAAGAAGACACATTTTACGTTAATTCTATTTTGCCAGTGAATGACAAATCTCTTCCGATATTGTTGTGATTTAATTCAAGCCGGTGCATTCATTAAATTGTAATCTGCAATAACCATTGTCCACGATCACGTCGAATTGTATTACATAACGTACAAGGTAACGTGCAAAATCATGCGCAAAAAGCTACAGCTGCTACAATTACAGACCAGTCCCATGTGTGAATGCGACTCATAATTCTGTTTAATGATATCATTTATGGCATTCAGTCTTTCAGGTTGTTTCGCAGTAAATACATACAACGGTTCCAATTATGACGTTGCCAGNTATGAATAAAGTAGCAACACGCATTTCTTAGTCTTACCGTATTACCGGTAAACAGCGAGAGTGATGACGTGAATCAACGCCATTTGTCCTGCTTTCATCGATCTGCTAATTAGTTTGTTTGAGATACATTTGTTTTCAAAAGTGCAACGAATATCGGCTTTGTCAACAAATATATAAATCCATTCGCAGTCATGTGATTGCCATGGTCCTAATAACATGTTAACGAATTATTATTAGTTGCCATGGCTCTTCCAGAAATGTTATTGTTGACATAAGCTGATACAATATGAACAAGGGTTGCTCTCTTGTGGATTTTGCGGTTTCCTGCAATTTTATGAGTTTGCAATTTATCAATAAATGTCTGTGATGCTCTTAATATACGGAATTATTTTAAACAGCTGAATGTCGTTTAAACGTCTGCTTGTTGTCAATGAACAGTTTGATGTTATGTATATGAAGAGTACAAATATGTCCAAAAGTCTTACAAATAGCAGAGATGAAATAGATTGGTGATAAATGGTCTGAATGTGGCAATCAACAAAAGTTAAACAGATGCTTTTCTGACATATATTCTTATTGACATGCCCATCAACAGTTGCAATACATATAAGATACGCTATATAGACGTATGTCCGATGTTTGCAATCAAAGGATTCCAAGCATTCAGCTGAATTTGATGTATCGTTTCAAATCTCTGGATGTTGATAAAAGGTATGCGGCGCCTCCATTATTAACATTTTCCTTCTTTTTTTTTTTAACAAAGCAAATAACAAAGCATAGTAAGGCAATAACTCGTAAAATAATGAGGTCGTTTGGTCATACTTGAATTGATCAATTTAATCAAGATAAGATTGCAAAAGAAGACACAGTTTACGTTAAATTTATTTTGCAAGTGAATGAAAAATCTCTTCCGATATTGTTGCGATTCATTTCAAGCCGGTGCATTCATTAAATTGTCACCTGCAATAACCATTGTCCACGATCACGTCGAATTGTATTACCATAACGTACAAGGTAACGTGACAAATCATGCGCAAAAAGCTACAGCTGCTACAATTACAGACCAGTCCCATGTGTGAATGCGACTCATAATTCTGTTTAATGATATCATTTATGGCATTCAGTCTATCAGGTTGTTTCGCAGTAAATGCATACAACGGTTCCAATTATGACGTTGCCAGTACATTTAATATTTTTATAACATAATTTTTTATATACTCGTCATCGCCGTGGTTGTCATTATGTTGTTGTTAAAGCTTGATAATGAACCAATGGTGTCGATTTTGTTTTCGTACTTGTTATGTTATATGGTAATTAGTATTTCACAGGGTTCCAACTATATAACTTAATACAACGTTTTTTGTCGAGAATTTGTGACTATGTCCCGAAGATTTCCTAAAGGTGTTATGTTTTATTTATAATACATTAACCAAATGTGTCTCAAATTCAGGTTTCTTGATAAGGTTACATTCTTTGTACCAAAGGTGAGCCATTTTATCATATTATCAGTACTACATAACTGTAATTAACTTGTATTTTTCGTGTCTTCACAAATGAAACATACCATTCATTTGAAGGACATTATTCCATATTTTATTTGGAATTTTAATCTTAAATAACAAATATTAAAACCTATAATTTATTATTAATGATGGTACCATAAATATAAAAGCTTATTTCAATGTCGTACATGGTAGGCAATGGTGCAGAAATATCGTGCATTAAAAGAATTGGTTACTGCTTTTTGGACTAGTTACATTTGAATGACAATTCTTTTTGGACCACATTGTCACTGTTTATTTTTAGGATGAATTATTTTTTTATATATATTAAGGATTCATTGTTTGGGACGACAAAGGCACGTCATTTACTTTGGATATTGGTTTCGAAAACAATTCAGTTTCAACTGGAAAACACACAAAGAGAGGAAGCTATATTCACTCGACACATGTACTTACAGTTCGCATAATGCTTGTAACAAGTCAGGGCGCAAAAAGCATGTCGTGGTATGATGGTTTGGTTTATTCAATAAGTAATAGACATACATGAGTGTACATGTTCAAATTGTAATACAGAATGTGATACCTAAGAATGAATGTGGTAAAAATACACCTTTAAGTGTAATGCATAAGACCACGTCTAAAGCATGCTCACAAGAAAATCAAAGGCGAAGCAGTGTTTATCCGAACAAGCATACAGGCAGTATAATTTAAATAGGCTCTATATAACAATAAAATTCGAGATAAAATCCTTATATAATTTTACAATTAAAACATACCAAACATAGAAAACATAACGTGTCATTGAAATACTTGAATGGATAAATCACTACCAAGCTGGTAATAATTTTTTTTTCAATATCAGAAAAATCTATTATTCTGAGTCTAGCATTTTATTTATAAATGATCGAGTCAAACACAGAATTATTCTTACATATTTCCTCATTATTTCATTTAAACATTTAATCTGTAATTGATGCTACCAGTTCTTTAAATATGAACCACATTATTTAATTGTGTTATTTGTTTTGCGTTTTGCAGTCCGAATTCAATACATGTTTTATTTAAATGCGAAGAACGATTTTACTACAGAAGCTCTATCGGGAAAGAAATTCATGTTCTTATCCACGGTTTTAATACTATAACCCTAACTATAAACATTAAATGATTAAAACTGGGATTACCTTCATGGGTTGGTTAATGCAAAGCATTCGGGCCTTGCAAGCTGCGATCGCCTGTTGGCAGTCGTTGCCCAGTTGTATTCTTAAAACGTGAATGAAAACCCGTAGTTTATAAAGTCGATCATTGGTCCATTAATTATGTATCCCTGTATACAGACATTTAAAAGAGGAAAATAAAACAAACGTCTCATTCTTAATATGTGGATGATTTTCCAAGTGTTTACTGCATGTAAACAATGCAAAATATTATTATTATACCATTATATCAAACAACCCTGTAATAGGTGAGACATACACATCCAAATTTCTAGTTGTGGATGATGTTTGGCGACATGACGAGCGGATCATTTTTGTTTTCAATAGCTAGAGGCATTACGTACATCTCACTTAATGTTAAGTTGCCGCCTATAAACAGTCACATCCTAAAATATATCGCCCAATAATAAATGACATTTAGAACATATACATTATGCAGTAAGAACTTAACATTTTGTATCTTCAAAACTACTTGTAAGAAGCCAATCTATAATACAAGTGTATACGTTATAATGTGTGTATGTCATTTGTAAATTACAGACTACTCAGAAAACATTCATACAAGTTGTTAATTTGTTCCAGGCCAAAATAGCCAACATTTGATGGGTAAAAACAGCCGTCTTTTGATCATACCGATAGATAATTATAACATACAACTACAATATCTAGTTGTCCGTATATGGAATCGGTAGTATTACTGAAGGAGAAAGCGATACTTTAGTATTTGTAGGAGTGTTTCTTTTTCTTGTTTTATATATATTCATTTCAACTATCAATGGTCGTTACTTAATGTGTGATAAAACAAGAGAAATACGTTTCTCTTAATCGTATAATGGCTATAATATAAATAGAAATAACTCCGTTTAATGCCATTTCTTATATGTCTGGTTTCGAAGACAATACGCACCAAAACGATGTTACAAAAAACTATTATTATTCAATGCCATTACACACCTCTATTATGTTAATGAGTTCGATGACTAAAAAGTAAATGAGGTCATTATTTCAGACATATGTGTTTTTCAATTGCTTTATTCGCCTTTTTGAGGCAATGAATACAATTAACGAACTCTCGTTATATTTAGAAACGGATTTGGTGTATACCGTCCACGGAATCGGTGTATACAATCGATGCAAAAGCGGGAACGTCCAACATATATATACACGCCATAAAGCGGCCATAAGGCCATGCCCTCCCAATGCAAAAATACTTGTGTAATCATGACATTCCGTAACATAGTAATGTTTAATGCAGTATGTGAATTGAATTCATAACATATCTATTCAGAACGGCTTTACTGGAAGATATCTACGACGATCGAGTACAGAGTCTGGAAACTTGAAACTTGTTTATTTGCTTAAACGCCGATTAGTATGAAAATACATATTCAATGGCGTTTTGCAATAAGCTAAAAATGAAACAATTTAAACAAGTACAGACTAATGGGTTTTCAAGAGATCCTCGATTTATTGAATGCACAAGTATTGTTATTAAGTATTTACCAAGCCAATGTCATATCCCTAAGAGGGACGGTGTATAACCAAGAATGTTCCCCGTTAGGAAGTTACCCTGTCGATTCGTTACAGTATTGATGTGGGAACAACACCACAGTCGATAATAGTACAATGACCTTTATTGATCACAAATAAATTGGTACATTTTAATATAACTTATTTTCTTATAACAGTATTAGCTAACAATACACAACCTTGGGTATGTATGTGTTTTCGCGCATATTCACGTATTCCCATTGATCCATTGTCGCTTTTCCAAATGTTCGTCACAGATTCCATAAAACATAACCGGGTATATGAACACAAGAAATAACACTACGTACAAACAAAAGAAATAACAATACATACACAGTAATATAATGAAAATAATGTTTTATTGATAAGCAAATAACTGTGTAAATTGATACATTAATCTGTTTTTTAAACGCTTTCCCATTTAATTTGTAAATTTGCCATAAGAGAAAACAACATGTTATTATAAGCTTTCTCTCCTGCTGCTTACTGTGTGTCTATGGCTGCCGTGAAACATATATACACACTATATGGTTCAACTATTTAAAGTGAAACGTGCAATTAAATACATAGGGTTATATATAATGGAACATATTGCTACAACGCGAAACACAAAATGTGGGATATTTTTTATTAATGCCATGGATAGCAATCCCTATAAGAAATACTCATAGAAAAACACATTCCATTCAATACGTTTCTAAGAGTTATATTTCCGAGAAAATCATGATGTAATACAAGCACTACATGGCCATGATATCACACAACTATGTCCTAATAATATCCTTCTGTCTTAATTTATATGGCTGCAACAAATACACATTTTTTTTATAAAGGCGATGAGTCGAAATAGACACATCAGTGAAAGGTTTCTTTCAGCTGCTTTTAACAGTGGAAATGAAAATGAAATGAAAACCGAAAGGTTATAAATGAAAATGAAACGTTGTTAACCTTTGATCAAATGGGTTTTACGATCATAATGTAAAAATACATATCATCAACATGATAAGATCGAGTTCTTTACATGAAACAATATCAAAATAAATATTAACACCACCTTAGTATTAAAATGATTCTGTTGTAATTGATATTGTTATAACGGTATTTTACAATTGAAGATAAAATATAAACTAAGTGGTGAGAAGAGAAACCTCGTTACTTCATGTGGTCTAATTTGCTTAAGACTAAATTGCCTTTGTTTACCCGAGATAATTGCTTTGCAGAATTTTCGGTTATTTCTGTCTGATATTATGTACAGTATTGGCGCACGAGTATTATCTATAAAAGTTTTGACCACAAATTCACAATGTACTGAAATATATACAGTGTGTTGTAAACAGCCAGTTTAAATTAAAGTATATTCATTTTTTTTGCGATATACTGTATTTTTGCATTAAGCAAAACCCATGACGTTTCATAATTTTATATCAATAAGCAACAAAGTATGATGAACATGATTACTGCAGAAGATAGGAGATACAAAAGTCTCTTTCAGTCCAGCCTCAACTGGTTACATTAATCGGCACGTTATTGTTTGCCATAACAACGACCTTTTGTGGACATGAACAACATTGATAATAAATTTCCGTTTGCAATTACCTTTGTGACGTTGAGACATGCTTTCGCGCAATTAACACTAGTAGTGTGTGATGTGCCGGGCATTGACGTCATCGTTTCAATGGTTATTTTGGACGTTTGATCATAGTTGAGCCTCGCTCTGGGAAAACATGCGGAATGTAAGTGAGTTATGTGTAGTACCAGATAAGCCTGTGCAGTCCGCATGTCACAGCACTCACAATTCACACAAAAAAACAACATGATAAACCATGTAAAACATAACCAAATGATTCAAGCTAGGACCACTGCATTGGAACGCTCAATGCTTATCATTAGATTATGAATTTAAACAGATTTATTACTAGCCCTAGTTCCACTTAGCCCAGAAAATATAACACAAACAAATATGCATTTATCTCAAGCAACTCAATTAAAATTAAAAAGCAAAACAAGAGTATATAAATATAAACAAATATATTTAAATTAAATCAATTAATTGTTTATATACACAAATGCAACGGAAGTAGATCCACGATGACCTTACAAGAAGTATGAGCTAAATCCAATCTGGTTGACAATATTTCAGAACCTAGCATCAAAATTGTTTAATGCAAATTTCAGATCATATTAACAAATCCCCGGAAGAAGCAGTAATACAATATGTTAATTTTCCGAATCACAAACATCATTGATGGTTCCGACATATATATTAAATGCCAGAAAATCAGAAAGATCATTAATTGTTTCGACAGTTTTATAAAATGAGAAAATTTCTAAAAGATAATTAAGCTATAATAGCATAACACATACTGGAATGTTAGGTACACACACCGGTATCGACATTAAAATTATCTGAAATGTATTCTCCTAATGTGCATGACAGTATTGTGTCAAATAGATTTATCGTGCGTACATATTGGTAAACATATAAGGACATAGTTCCTCCAATCTCCTTTGTTAAATATGTAGGTCTATATGTCAGAACTAGACGTAATTGTATTTATTTACGCATTGAAAAATAATGGGGGTTANGTTCTTTACATGAAACAATATCAAAATAAATATTAACACCACCTGAGTATTATAATGATTCTGTTGTAATTGATATTGTTATTACGGTATTTTACAATTGAAGATAAAATATAAACTAAGTGATGAGTAGAGAAACCTCTTTACTTCATGTGGTCTAATTTGCTTAAGATTAAAATTGCCTTCGTTTACCGAAGATAATTGCTTTGCAGAATTTTCGGTTATTTATGTCTGATATTATGTACAGTATTGGCGCACGAGTATTATCTATAAAAGTTGTGACCACAAATGCACAATGTACTGAAATATATACAGTGTGTTGTAAACAGCCAGTTTAAATTAAAGTATATTCAATTTTTTTACGATATACTGTATTTTTGCATTAAGCAAAATCCTTGACGTTTCATAATTTTATTTCAATAGGCAACAAAGTATGATGAACATGATTACTGCAGAAGATAGGAGATACAAAAAGTCTCTTTAAGTCCAGCTTTAACTGGTTACATTAATCGGCACGTTATTGTTTGCCTTAACAACGACCTTTTGTGGACATGAACAACATTGATAATAAATTTCCGTTTGCAATTACCTTTGTGACATGCTTTCGCGCAATTAACACTAGTAGTATGTGATGTGCCGGGCATTGACGTCGTCGTTTCAATGTTTATTTTAAATGTGTAGGTCTATATGTCAGAACTAGACGTTATTGTATTTATTTACGCATTGAAAAATAATGGGGGTTAGAAACCAGCTTCACACAATGCATTAGATCTGCCGGTATATCGTGTAGCTCACGACCATTAATATACACACAGAAGTTATGCTACCTCCTTGGAAGGGACAACACGTATTGGGGTAAAAACGTCTTTAAAGATGTATAAATCGCGCAAAATGATGAATTATTCATTGATAACTTTTAAATGTAATTCTATCTGTTAAGTATATAAAATTATATTACATATAATATATGATATAGATATAACACTATATATGATACATATTCTTAAGGATAAATGTATAAATATTTAGTCTACCGAAAGTTTGTTAGAGAAAGCAAATGAAATCAAGTAAATGAATTTCTTCAAATGTTCTCTATAAGGTCCGCGCAATCACAAGACTTCTGTTTAGAGATTAATCTAGCGTAGCAACAAAGTTTTACCCTACGTTCGGTTTATAGAAACGCACTTACGCATGTATGGGTATATACACTTACAATTATTAAATCTGTGGATATCTCATGTTATTATTACGAACAACATGATATGTTTTGCCATGTTCAAAAATAATATATCTCCACTGAAAAATGTGTTTATTGCAATCGAAACATTCTGCTCTATAATAATCGCATGAAAATATCAAATGTTCCTTTGCACGAGGCGACCTATGCGCGTGTTATCGGCCAGACTTCCGGTGAATCTGATTTAATTGTTGACAACGGAGGTGTATAACGGGCGCGAGCAGGAAAATAGCTTAACTATCGTGAACCATCGCGAGAAACATAAAAATGATAGTCCATCACGTTCATTTAATTGACGAAAAGTCGCCATATGAAATGTCTTTATAAGTGACACAAAGAAAACGAATCAACATATTCTAAGAAAATACAATATTGACGTAAAAGGTTGTATTCAGTAAATCAAGAGAAAAATTAACCCGAACACGACACCATTATGAAATAAAGGTTATAGAAAAAACTTTGTTTTCGTCTATCACACATTTGGTCAAGTCGTTATTGGACATTGAAAATTGAATTCATCGTTATATATTTAGTTTATTGGACTTTTATACAATTTATAGTTGATTAAAGGCTATATCAAAGGCTGTGACGCTTTATGTTAAGACATGATGAAATATTTTCCTCATTAAAAGCTTTGGTATTCAAGGAAATCATAAAATCCATGACACTTCTTTCGAACATCATGTTTGATATAACTGGCATTCTGTTTCCATCCACATGGCATCCTTCCTGATAGTTTCATAATAAGATAAAATGTATTTACATAGTTTTGGATATGTCAAGTCCAAAGCATAGTAATGCAACCATTTTGAAAAGCATACTAATGTAAACTCAGTCCAAAACCTTGCAATCTAACCAAACCCCCAATCATACTAATAAAACCATAGTCTACGGCATATTAATGTTACCATAGTTTTATGCATACTTATGTAACCATAGTCAAACGTATAATCATATACCAAGAGTCCCAAACATTATAATCTAACCAATGTCCATATCATGATATTATAACACTAGTACAAAGCATAATGATATCACCGTAATACAAATCATACAACCTTACCCATAAACAATAGCATAATAATGCAGCCATAGTCCAAAGCATAATTATGTAACCATAACACAAAACATAATAATGTAACCATGTTCCAA
>VMBQ01001018.1:134152-224750 GCA_007657795.1 Dreissena rostriformis | reverse complement strand
AGTACTCATGACAACAGAGGTTGAAGCCCGGGCGTGGATGTCCGACCATGCCGAAGCCGTAGAACACTGCTTTGACCATGGCCTCACTTTCACATTCGGTATATTATTTTTCTATTAGTTAACAATATTTATAATGGGACATTTATATTTTCTAGTTTGATTAATTCCATGTATTGTATTTATAGAAATATTGCTATCAAAACGTGCATTAATATGTATGTATTGATTATGTGGTGGTACTTTGTTTACGTGGAGCATGATACGATAAACATTTTTTTGTACAGCCATTGCACAAAATATGAAAAAGATTCAATTTTCTTTAACTGATCGTTGGTTTATTGTTATAATTGAAGATTGTTTTAACTTTGCTTCCTAATATTACTTATACAAGAAACAACATGCTAAAACAGGGTGTGTTATGAAATACATTGTTGCAATATTTGATTTGTTAACAGATGCTTATTCAGCAAATGGACCAAAGATTGAGTGCTGCTTCTGTGCATTTTGTTCCATCTTTACAAATAAGGACGACGTCACTAACAAACATACACGACATGGCATTGAACGTATGTGCATTTTTGTTTTCTGCTTGAATGGCTTAGAAGAATACCAGCAATTATGCACACGCGAAGGACGAACTTGTGAGGTCAGTAATGGTCAGGATACTTTGCATTTGACGCACATGTTAGAAAATATAAATTACTTTAATAGTTGTTCATAACAAATGTCAAACAAGTTAACATGTAATTTGGTCTTTCACATTTGATTTTATTATAATATAATTTTAAAACAATGTGTTGGGGACGTCGACTACATCGTGGATGTCATACCTATATCTTTTTCAGATCAAGGAAATCGACGTACCATTTATCGAGAAACTTCAGAGCTCGGCAATAGCGTGTAACAGAACATTGCGTCAGTTTGAGACAAAACATCACCTACCCTTCAGTCTCCCGCGGACACCACAAATGGGCAGCGAGAGCGTTCGATTGAGATCCTTTTTGAAGATCAACCCTTTATATCTACAATGGCTCAACATTCGTGCTCTTTATCGAGCTGGGTTCTACTATGCAGGTATAAATACAGTATGTATTACCTATATTTACTATTTTGATTAGTTTCTTATTATGCACATGCATGTATGTTTAAATACTGTTAATAGCGTTGTATACAATTGGTTACATTCAGTCAAATTAAAGTGGTACTTGTGTCAGATTGAATGTTGTATATCGTATGTTGACAGCAACGGCTGGTTAAACATTAATCCACTTGTAAAGACATTGATGCAATATCATAATGGTATTCCAATATAACCCTTCTGTTCTAATGAGGATTTTGTAACGAGATCTTTTAGTTTTTTTATAAATATTTTGCTCGAATTTACTTAATTGTACATGTAGATATATTAACAAAAAAGTTTTCTACGTTAACAAGACATGCCATGCTACAACAAGCCTTCATTGTAAATCAGTAATAAACCAAATAATCGTCAAATATGTATGTTTGCCTGTAACATGCATTTTGTAATCAACTTGATATGTTTACACTTACATGGTTCGGGTTCATAAAACACTGCCGAGGGAATTAATTTTGGTATCGAACCAGTATATGTTTCCACGTTTTGTTTATACTATTTCAGAAATATATTTTAATTCTATAATAATGTGAACTTACGAGCATTCCTCTTTTTGACAGAGCACCTAGATAGCATTCGATGCTACTACTGTGACACAAAGGTCCGTAATTGGAAAGGGCAGTGCTGCAAGGACGATATGTTCATCGAACATGCTCTGGAGAACCCCTCCTGTCTCCACCTCGTGTTAACCAAAGGCCTGCCATTTGTTGAGGCGGTAAGTGTAGATGACAGTTCATGTGTTCATTTGATAGTTTGTGTAAGCCGCGTATATTGCTACATGATTGTTGTCATGATTTATTTTTACCTGATACATATTATTCATTAGTTTCCAACGTGTCTTCGTGAATTGAATTGAATAAATTGTTTTCACAACAACAACTTATTACCATTTACTACGCATTCATTGAGCTGTTATTTAAAAAAGGAACATGTAAAACTGTACAAAAGAGGTTTGCAATGTTATAATTTAAAATAATATTAAACACTGCTAATTTCAGTTTAAAAATTCCGTGTTTCTTTTGTTTAGAAAAGAAAGGAGAGAAGTAAGAGCAAACTTCTTATTCAAATGCTTTGTGCATGTATTCTGCACTGTGTGTGTGTGGTTTAAATTTATTTAACTCAGCTAACAGGCTTCGATACTGTTTTCGTATTAAGCTTGTGTTGTAGATTAGTCCGGTTTGAATAACATTTATGAAACATTCTATGCGTAGAAATCTCGATTGCATTGACTTAATTTACGTGTGTCATTTGAACAAATTATCATATAAAATGCTATTCGAATTATAGCATGATAAAAAAATGTTAATTGTTTGCTAGATGAGTGATATGTCACTCTTTTGCAAAATTCAGTGCGCGACTACGCAAAGATTATGATAAAAGTTAATACTTCTCTAGAATTGTTTAGGCATAGTATTTCTATTGAGCATTTAACTTGCCGGTTTAAGAAAGTGCATAGTTAAGCGTTACTTGTCTAGATTAAATTTTCCGTTTATAATTTAAAGACGGCCAGTTTATATAACTATGCTATTTGGAGTTATTTGTGCGTTCATAGAGAATGTTAGCTTTGTGTGTTTATGTACATGTATGTATATTTTAAATTATCTTACCTCTAACCGTATTAATATTCGGAAAATTTAGGGTCAATCTGAGCCCCCACCCCACCTCCATTAAAATGAGTGTTTTTTCAAATTATGTAGTCAAACCGAAACACAGAAAAACTTCATATTATCCGATTAATTAAAACAAATACATTTTAATTGTAACCTTGTTCAAAATTGCAAACAACTGAATAATTCAATCTAGAGAATGCGCAATACGTGTATAATTAAATATAGTAATGAAAATGTGTTTGAGGGTGAACGATAAACCTTGCCTGTCATATAAAGCTTGCGTGTATCCAATAAGCGTTTCCTTCTATAAAATGGTTTATTGCCACGATAAAGTTGTTTAATTGTAGCCTAGCGTTGCATTAACAGCTATACATAATAAACGTGTCCTTGTGTATTAATGATTGTTTTTCCTAGTATGTACTACTATTTTAATTATAAGATTAAACCCGGGCGTGCGAAAGAGTTTACCGACCTCTAAGTAGGCTGGGTTCACCATTTCAAATTTAGGCGTTAAGGAGGTTTACAACTAGCTGGGATGTAAATACCCCTATAGCACAGCTGGAAAAATGACTAGTGTTGAAGGGCGTAATTCAATTAACTGACACTGATTTCTGGTGGGTCAACACAATCCTGTAACATCATCTTTGTTTACATCTCATGACACAGGTAAACGATTACTACACGTTGAAATAGTATCCTGTGTTATTTTATACTTTACATGAAGCTTTTGATTTTAATCTGGGTTGAAAATGAAAAATATTGCCATCATGGTGTAGTGCATGCAAATGCAGTATAATGTTGAATTTCTATTTTTTTTGTCAGGAATTCTAATAGTATTTACTTTCAAAAAAAAATGATGTCAAATAGAGGCCCCTTCAAACGTCTTGGGTTAAAACAAGGCGGGTCAATACAAGTTTACACGTAACTGGTTTTGTCTATGATATGCTTTGAGACAAGTGTACACTGTAAGGTGGTATCTTCACAAACGCAATGTCGGATTATTATAAATTTATATTGTATGATATAAACAGTGTTTACCTATAGCGTTAGTTAGAACCGTTCTAAATATCGGTATGATGTTATGTTTGTTATTTTAAAACAAACATGATCGGTGAGAAATAAATGGTTGATATTCCGTTTATTCACATTTATGAGTTAACAAAAATAAAATAACTGATTTACTGACAATGGTATTAAAATTTAAAAAAATAATTGTATATGTATACTCTGCTTACAAAAGTACTGAAGCACGACCAACATATCATGCATTTAAATTGGAAAAGCATGTCATCCATTTAAACTATGAAACATTCAGTTTGTTTGTGGAAAAATAATTGTATATGTATACTCTGCTTACAATGATTTAAAGCACGACCAAAATATCATGAATTTAAATTGGAAAAGCATGTAATCCATTTAAACTATAAAACATTCAGTTTTTTTTTTGTGGAAAATATTTCGATTACAAACTAAACTGTTCATTCTTATAATGTTTATATTGTAACAACATTGCACCCCATTGGTGCAAAAAGGTACCATGTGACAAGTATGCGTTTACAACATACAACATATTAGAGATGTATGTTGTAAACGCATACTTGTGTTTTAATGGATTTCTAATGTTGTTCTATTATATCGAATCCCATTATAAATTGAATTATGACACAACCTACTGTTGGCCAATAATATAATAAATATATACGCTGTGTAATGAGTATATTTGTAATCCGTCACATTGTATTAACATATATTGGGAACACACAATACAGTAAAATTCACGCTTTAAATATAGATTGAAATGCTCGACTTTCGTTTTCTATTTGTCGATATTACTTATTTACGTAATCGATGTTTCTTTATTTTGCAGACAGTCCAAAACGAAAGTCTTTTTACGTTGATGGTAAGTAAATCACAATGTAACATGTAAAATATTAGTATTAAATATTGCAATGTACGTTTTATTGTTAGTTCAGTACATACTTCAGTACTTTTGTTCACGAGTCTAAATGTATTTCAATGTATATATTGTGCTCGTCGTTTGTGGATTTAGTACATCAATTGCAGTTTTCACANTCGGATACATAACAGTTTTGTGCTGTTGTTGGAATTAAACAGGGCAATCAAACACAGCATGTATCATCATTTGCATTTGACATGACTGTTATTCTTGGAAAGAATCAATTTGTATTATTTTGAATGTATCTTTTCCGGTGACCATTTAGTTACACTTTTTTTGGAAAATAAGTGAAATCTTTTTGTACATGAAACAAAATATTAAGGCAGAACCAAATATATTAGAACATTGAATTGTGTTTGCCATGACATATGTTTAAATGATTATGTGGGACTCGACGCCTTTACAATGGTATAGTTTTATTCGAAAAAAAAACAACAATAAAAATCCTTCATATTAAAAAGGAAATGGGAATATTTAGGCCAAACATTACTAGCTAAAATATTTGCATTGTAAGCATCTTCCAGATATCGGGTTCACTACGGAATAGCAAATGTATAGCTTAGTTTAATCAATTTGACTTTATATTGTATTGTGTTGTCATCATTATTTTTGGACTTATACAAAGCCTGTTCTCCATCATTATAAACTCAGGTGTTGAGATCTCAGTCTATCAATAACTATTAAAATGCATTTACTAAATACTTTTTTTTCTATTTAGGGTATAATAAAGATTTTATTTGTTATGTTAAAGCTTATTTGTTGTCCTTCTCCAATTGATTGTTTTCTCTCATTTAAATTGAATTAAAGCGTATTGGTTATAAATGTGTTAATCACTTCTTGATGTCTTCAATATAATCGTTTTATTTTGTATTGTATGAAGTGCTCTGCATCGTATAAAATGTATCACTGGTTCAAAGACATAGAGGATATTTGTTCATGTCAGTGTAAGATCGTTTGTTATTTCACGAGTGATCATAGAAAATATATTTTCACGAGTGAAAATATTATTTTTCTATGATCACGGGTGAAAAAACAAACGATCTTACACTGACTTGAACCAAATTTCTGTTTCTTTTATGCCCCTTTTTCAAGAAAATAATTAACAGCTGTTTCCCTTTCGCTGAAAAGTTACCCTTTCTCCCGTGGCGTGCCTCAATACATTGAAATGACGTCATTGTGTTGACGAAATGACGTCATTATTCCAGCGAAAATGTGTTCTTTTCACCGGTGAAAATAACAATTTGTTTATTTTTCCTGCTGTTATTTCACTGCAAAAATGTCATATTATATAATTAGGTATAAAAGAAAATAGTATGGTATAAGTATCTCTCTCTGGTTAATGTGTCTTTATTAGTACAAGGAATGCCACTCATAGAGCGATCAAAGCCAGCGTAACTGTTCGCAAATATGCAATATCTACGGTATATGCTAGTTACAGTTAGTCAATATTAGATATCATAGCATAAGAAAGCTTTTTTCAACGAAGCACAGAAAGAACGCCTTCTGAAAAGTACAACGTCGTGAACATAAGTCAAACCTTCAAACCCTCAAATATGTATGATACTATTTGAATATTGTAAATGAAAATGCTGTCTTTTGATGACGATATTAAAGGAAAAGTAACAAGGCGATCGTGCTTACATACAATTACTACTTCTTGCTTCACATGGGTATGCTATCGATAAAATATACGTATGATGTACAAAGATTACCATACAATCAACAATCACTTAAGTAAATACTATCATTTACATGAGACGCGATCCCATGGCTAATGTCAACAATACCGCGCATTGTCTCGTTGTTCTACTTCTTCATTTTTGATGATCTAAATGGATACGCGAACTGTTAACTGACAACAAATATAACTTTCTATTTTTATACTTATAGACCCTTGTCGTCTGTCCATTTGTTCTATAAGCTCATCGAATCCTGAATAATTAAAAAATATGTTAAATTCTTATTTTCTTAAATCTATCCTTAGCAATGAATTTGGAAACTACCGCGTTATGGTAACAGTTGAAAACTGCGGTACACATGCAAAAAGTATTTTTATGAAAATGTATATGAGCAACATCAAGTTAACAAGATACACATTTTTATAAACATTTGAAATTCGCACTCAAGTAAAACATTTTATGAAATGACCACACATGGTTCATGAAAACCTATTTCGGTTATTAAGTAACCTAGATAAGCTAGTTATATACTAATACAAAACTGGCATGTAGGTGTAACGTTCACATGAAATTGAATCATTACAATTAATTATATACAATTGATGTCCGAAACAAACAAAAGTACCCTGTAATGCATGCGGGTAAATGTTACCGTGTTGTAAACATTCCTGTATACATATCTTAACAGTTTAAGTTTAAACTTTAAAATTGATAACAGTCATGGTTTAGTTTAAACAGTTTGTGTTCATTTACAACAACTGGCGGTTCACCTTAAGATGTGCCTCACAAGGACATTATGTGCGTCACAAGGGCATGTTATCTGCCTGTTTCATCATTCATTAATTTTGCCAATAATGCTGACGTGCGCATGACATGTCTCTGGTTTCCCATGTTATTGTATGTACATTGCTAATCAACGGATGCATTGGTGAATGTTGCTCGATGTTCACTATATTGTTCTATATTCTATATTCTATATTTAGAATATAAAACAGACATTTGAAATGACTGGTTGGCCAAATACGTTGAACCATAAGGAATGACCTTACCGCACGCTATGTTTGGCGTCTGATTGTTTGATTTTAAAAGTTGTAAAACCATATAAGGAAATAAAATACTCTAGTGCAAGTCATATGAATGTGCACGACCAATCAGATCGAGGTTATATGCCACGTAAGCTCAACCAATAAGATTGTACTAACTTTTGTTTAGAACGTTGTCGTGTTTGCTCTAGATAGTGAAAGGCTCAAGACGTATAAATACATTATAAAATTGACGGAGTGTTATGACATCAGACACACAAATATGTTGTGAAACGTTGTTGCAAGCCGCCCGCGTGTTTCATATTCAATAAATGTTCGTCGCGTTAAACGTTCATGTACGCAACTTAGTGTACATGTCGTTTAAATGCGTATTAATGAATAATGTATTTTAGAGCACACTCTGAAATAGTCGGTTGGAAGAACGTTTCATCAAATATTAACAACGTGATATATACCGTATCATAAATATNGATATCAGCGAATTAAACGAATAAAAACAGTGTTCTTCCATGTTAAATAATGCGGATACTGTGGTCACTGACAAAATAATACACGCAATTCTACTCAAAAAGTGTGTGTATATGCCAATATAATTTGATTATGAGTACATAATGTTAATATTGTTTCTGCACTGAATAACCTGTCGTGAAAATATTGTATCGGCTAACTTAAAACTAATGACATTACAGACACACTAGAAATAGAGAAATCCGTAATTCAAATTTCAATGTGTGAAGTTTACCATCCAACGATGTTTAACGAAAGATGCTCCCCAGCCTCTTTTCCATGCCCCTGCCCCTGTTCAGCCACGCCCCCATAATGTTTTGAGTATTGCTAAATCCCTACATTTAATAATGTTGATTGTAATAAGAAAAAATGCATCAAATCTTGTTAAATTCAATACATTGTTTACATGTTGAAATACTATAATATTTTAAATTGTTGTGTCATGTTGGCATTGACACTGCTAATTAAGCGTCCGAAAATAATGTAGGCTGAGATTCTACTTGCCCCATGTGTCTGCCACTTCACTAAAGAAAGCGATCATGGCAAGCTACCAAAGATTAAGCGAAATATTAATAAAAGTAAATCGGGACTATTATATAAGGACAATTGTATAAAAACGTGTTTTTGTTATTTAAAAAGCGGTATGACATATATTTCAAAATGCACAACACATTTAGCAACGCTTTTGAGACAGTAAGATACATATAAAAAAACAATCCATATCAGCTCAATATTTTAATATTTACAGGTAGCTGTCTTCACAAGTATTGTTATTATCAAGAATAAAAAAGCATTATGCTTAATTACTACAAATTACTATTAAATGAATTCTTACTAGCAATATTGGAAACACATTTGCTTTTTCTACTAGTCTTCTTTACATTTCAATAGCCCTGGCTGGTAAATGTAGAGACTGAATTGACAAAAAATAAACATACCCGTTAGGAAGACATATAAAAACAAATCAAATGCAAAGAACATATATTGAGCATTGTAAGTCCAAATAATTGGAAGTATTTGGTTTATTCTAAGCTTTCTTTATACGGTGAAGAATCCACCGTAAGTCTTAATTGTAAATGGCAACTTAGTGTAGCAAAATGATTTATTGGTTCGTACTTCTTCAAAATATCGTTATCCATGTTTCACTTCGTACATAATACATTACTTACAGAGGGTAAAATGGTGGAGTGTACGTATAAGCTAGAAAATATAATGTAAGCCAAGAAAGTTTTTTTCATTTCATTAAAATAAAATACATAGACCTCAATAAAAAAATAAGAAAATTTACATAATTTATGAGCTCCATTACGCCCTCGATGTATAACTAACTTAGTGTAAAAGTGAAATTCTGATGTTTCCTGGTTTGTTGACACAAAAACGGATGTTCAATTCCGAATGTTTTATAACTAAATGATCGAAACACACGCCGTGGTGTTTGTCGCTCATGAATTTATACACATCAGCCACTAGTTCGAGCAACTACCCGTGTGTCTGACGGAATATAGTTGCCACCCTGTTTTCCGCGGGATAGGTCATGACCAACAATGTCAAGCAGCTTGTTTGATGTTTCCCTATCAACTCTATATCCAAAGTCGAAGTCGATGTCCCGTACATTTCCAAATTAAATGCGAGTTTGAAACGTAAGGGTTAAAGTCAGTGTGTTATGTTTTAGTTTTAATTGCATATATAAACGTATTTAAGTCGGTATTCTTTGGAGAGAGCAACTCGGGGAAACAGTTCAAACTGGTTATTGTTAACATATTGACTCCCCCACCGTCCTCCAGATATTTAAGTCAAAACTGTATATCCGGGAACATGTCGCTTTCTATCACCATAGTATTTGCATACACAGCGCGCGTTTGATAACGCATAACTAGTAATTGTGAATGATACGTTTGCTTAGAGACGGTGTCATACAATCATTCAATGTTATCAAAATCTTTATCATTGCTAACCTGTCGTTACATTTGGACATTGTTCGTCGTGTCATATGCGTACAATTGATTAGTTAGCAATACTGGCAAACAAGATCTGTTGTCTAGTTATAACTTTTGACGATAGACATGGATTTTACCATATCCAAAAGAACTGTAGTATTTGCGTTTCAAACGTTTGTATTCATTTTAAGCTCACACAAAAACGGCCTAAGTTTAATCACAGAAAAGGAAAAATTCATTGTCGTCAATCAAACACACGTGAAATTTGAAAATACGGAAATTGATGTTTTAGACGATCTTCCAACCAATGGAGAACACATATCGCAATTGAGGTAAATAATGTCTTTAAAATCTGCTGTTTATGACAATTACGCGAATGTTTTTCATTTGTCATTTTTATTTTTTGAATGTATGATTGTACCATGATTGCGCTGGATAATGATATAACTTCATTACAGGAACAAAAGCAATTGCATACTCGCTTATGTATGCACCTTTTATCGTTATGGAAGTATTCTTAAGTTATCAGGCCAGCTAGTCAGTTGGTAGAGCAATGGACTTCGATGCCGAGAAAAGTGTCCTCGACCTTGCTACATAACCTGAGTGGGGATTATTCATGAAATCATTTCTACCGTCATTCTTTCAATCCCTCACTCTGGGTTTCTTAACGTTTACTGAATATGTGCATGTCCCCTTACATTTTAAAGGGACTGTAAACCACGAATAACGAAAACAGAAAAGTTCTAAAATACCGTATTTTTTACAATTATTAGTTTATATTTATTTAAATATCACGACTGGTATATTACATTACTTGAACAAAGTTCATATTTTCAGTATATTCGGTAATAAAATTTCCCGATGTGAAATCGAAAGTACATCGCGAAAATAGGTATATGTAAAATAATACACACTATAAATAACGCAAGTAGATTGATCATTGTATATATAAAATATATGCAATTCACTTCGCATGCACAATTGACATTGCTGGCTTTACCACGTGAGGATGCTAATCAATCTACTTGCGTTATTTATAGTGAACTGGTAGTTACCTGGTATGCATACCCAGTAAAAATAAATAAATGCAAAAAACAAAAAACAAAAAAAAACTTTTTTCAAGTAATGTTATATACCAGTCGTGATATTCTAATCAATATAAACTAATAATTGTGAAAAAAATGCGGTATTTTAGAATTTTTCTTTTTTCGTCATTCGTGGTTTACAGTCCCTTTCAACATATATTCTCTTTACATCAAAATAAAATAAAAAAGACGATTCAAATTACACTAAAAATAAATCAACTAAATTTAAGTTATATTATTTTGAATTTGNATTGTATATATAAAATATATGCAATTCACTTCGCATGCACAATTGACATTGCTGGCTTTACCACGTGAGGATGCTAATCAATCTACTTGCGTTATTTATAGTGAACTGGTAGTTACCTGGTATGCATACCCAGTAAAAATAAATAAATGCAAAAAACAAAAAACAAAAAAAAACTTTTTTCAAGTAATGTTATATACCAGTCGTGATATTCTAATCAATATAAACTAATAATTGTAAAAGAAATGCGGTATTTTAGAATTTTTCTTTTTTCGTCATTCGTGGTTTACAGTCCCTTTCAACATATATTATCTTTACATCAAAATAAAATAAAAAAGACAATTCAAATTACACTTAAAATAAATAAACTAAATTTAAGCTATATTATTTTGAATTTGGTGCGCTTTATTTATTGTACACTGAAACTAATCATTAGCTGATTTGGTTGATGGTTGAATAAACATTGTATGTATAAGAATGCATTCAAAATTGGTGAAACCATACCAAATATAAAATGCATTATAAAAGTTTTCTCTCATGCAGGCTTTTAAAAGTTGGAGATCACATTGCAACACCTGGCCTAATTAAGGACGTACAGTACTTCCATCATGGCATATTTCTGGGTTTTGAAAAAGGAGTCGCTGATTTTAGCGGTGAAAACATATACGACGTCAAACCGAGAGTCGTTGATCTTATGGAGTTTATCAATGATCGTTTGTACCGAATAAACTATCCACCTGAGAATTGTTTGTCACCCGAAGAAACGGTACGCAAAGCTGAGGATTTAGTCCACAACCCTAGGAGGTGGAAACGTTTTGATATAATCCACAATAACTGCGAGCATTTTGCAACATTTTGCAAAAAAGGAAGATCCGTGTCGATGCAGGTGATCAAAAGAATAAGAGAAGCTTTGAACATGCTTGATCAAGAGATAAAGAAGGCTGTAAAGAATTCAAGTGGTTTCAGTTTATTGAATTTAGAAAATCTTCAAAACCATTGGGCTTCAACTTACATGAGTGTTTTTTCAGTCGAAAAATTGCTATTAATAAAAGAAGATTTCACAAGCATTTTACTTTGGCCGTTCCTTTGGTAATATGTTTGTTTCTTCTATGAAAATGGCAGAATCTTTCGCTTTTCTTGCATTTTTGTAACGACTCGTGTCCAACAAAAACAGAATAAGATAAACATTCGAGATAGCAGTTTTGTCCTAAATAATGCATGATGACCAAAGCATCAGTGTAGTGTTTCACGCAGCCAGATTGTTCGGTCGCTACAAAAACAAACATCATCCATATATTTTTCTGACTCAACTTTAATTTGACATAAACTTAGACATGTAATTAATTGTTTCGGGAATAAACTATCGTTTACTGTTCCATGTTGTCTTCCCCATAACAACATAAATAGTAATGATTCACGGAAACAAACATGTAAATGCATTTTCCAGGAAAATAAAACAGAAAGACTTGTACGTATTCACTGTTGATAATATACTATGCGTATCAGTAATGCTAGTTGTGTATTCTTCTCAATCAGACACAATAAAAGTAATATGGATAATTCATAATATTACGAGACTGCTGTATCGAAGTTTATTTGACTTTATTGGAATATGTTCGACATTATAGATAAGAAAGCTGCTCCTGAAGAACTCGGTAAAAAAAGAACACTTATAAATAATTCGGAATGAACCGCAACCACCATTTCAATATAAATTAACATACACGTGAAGCTTATATATATATAATGAACCATTTGTTGAACACAATTTAAAAGAAGCCGCGACGCGAGGCATTTGTACATGTGTACATTTGATCGCCAATCGCCTTATGAATTGGAGCTAAGTAATTTCTTAGTAACAGTTATTCGTGGACATTTAACCAAGTTTTTTCCTTGAATTAAGAAACATTTCGCAAATTCTATTTGAAATAAATTGTCCCGCTTCATATAATTATGGCAAGAAATCTAGGTCAAATACCATTTAAGACGCTTACGCCGAAAACAAACGATATCATCAGAAAGTTAAATCACGCTTTCAACTGACACCTCCTACTTGTGTTGATCGAAATTGCCACGTAATGTTATGTTGTCACATCATCGACCTTCGCAGCGTCTTAAAACTATTCCTATTTAATATTGGTACGACTTTCGAATAATTTTAACTTTACATTATATAATTGGTTCAATTATTCCAAATAAACATGTTAAGCACTTAAATGGTGTTCACACAAATGGTTATACACTAAAACGGTCATAATAATGTCCTAAACATTTTATTTGTTTGTGTTAATACTGATTTAGGTTTGTGTTATTTTGCACATATTGATGTAATGCATACATAACCATTACGACGGAACTTGCATCAACGTACTTAATAAATCAGTCAATTCATAAACATTACAAATTTTAATACAAGTGTAAATGGTTTCCTCTGACCTTTTAACAAGTAAACTTGTTAAAAATGATTGTGTTTTGTAAATTCCAGTGGCCACTTAGGTATTAGATTTATTCAGAAAACAACAACAACAACAGACAGTGTGCATTATCTTCATTAAAGCAGAGCATTCAAAATGTGTGAGACAGGCCAGAATATTCAAACAGTCTTGCAAAAAGTTCCCATTCCAAGTCAATTGTTTCACTTACATTTGCATAAATATCTTATCTTAGTAAAAAATGTTGATCATTAAATTCGGTATTAAATTGTTGTGTTTCAGACATGTCATTTATGCTTTAAACTTAAACACCGGAAAAACTAAATTATCATATATCTACATATTGGGAATGTTTTCATGATATATGATTTGATAATCTTACAATCTAAGATAATTACTAAAAAAAGTAACATGATTTTTTACTAGCAATGTTGGAGCAACATTAGCTTGTTCTACTAGTCTTATTAACATTCCCATAGCCCAGGCTGGTAAGTGTTAAGATTGCATTGACAAATAATAAACATGCCATATGGCCGACAATTAAATACAAATCAAATGCAAAGAATAAAAATGTATCATTGTTAGTCCAAATAATTGGACATGTTTAGTTGATTCTAAGCTATCTTTATACGGTGAAGAATCCACAGCAAGTCTAAATTGTAAAGGGCAACTTCCAGTAGCAAAATGAATTCATATGATATTCAATTAGTTGGCACTTCTTTCAAAATATGCCAGTTTCACTGTGTACACAATACATTAATTACAGAGAGTTATATGGTGGAGTGTAAGTAAATGATACAAAAATATCATGTCTAGTCTAGAAATTTATTTTGATTGCATTCATATTAAATACATAGACCTTAATAAATAAATAAGAACATTCACGTAATGTATTAGCAACATTACGCTATCGACATCAGTAATCCCACAAAACTGGATAAATCAAATATAGATTGAAGTCACTATACTGAGTACAATTAACTTAGTGTAAAAGTGAAATTCNAGAGTTGCCACCCTGCTTTCCGCGGTATAGGTCTTGCCCAAGAATTTCAAAAATCTCTTATGCTGTTGCCCTATCAACTCTATGCCCAGAGTCGAAGTCGATGTCCCGTAAATTTCCGAAACGAATGCGAGGTTAAAAGGTTAAAACGTAAGGGTAAACGTCAGTGTGTTATGTTTTTAATGCATATAAACGCTTATTGAATATAGTGTTCTTTGGAGATTGCGGATCGGGAAACAATTCAAACTGTTGAACGTTTTTTCAACATATTGAGTCCCTTGTCCGGCCTCCAGATATTTATGTCAAAACTGTTTACCACCCGAACACCAAATTTCTTTTACCACGGTATTGGCTTACACAGGTCGCATAATCAGTTATTGTCTAAGATACGTTAGCTAGGACACGGCGGCATGCATTCTGTATCTACTCAATGTTATCCAAGTCTGTAGCACAGCGGACAAGTCGTTTTTTCCAAAATTGTTTGTTGTATACTAAGCGAACAATGTTTAAGTTGGTACTAATGGGAACCAGACTAGATATATGGTTTGACGATCCCAATATGGTTAATCAAACACAATTGATTTATCTGCATTGCAAACGTGTGTATGCGTTGTCAGTTTAGACAAAATCAGCCTATGTTTTAGAACATATTGCGAAAATGAAAAATTCATGGCTCACAATCCACAACTTGTGGAGTTTGAAAATAGTGAATTTGATGAATTAGACGACCTTCTCACCAACGGAGAAGAAAATAAGCAGTTTCGGTAACTAGTGTCTTTTAATACCTGCTTTTTATGACAATTACGCAAATGTGTTCAGTATTTATAATTTGGTTATGGTTATATAAAAATTTAATTGAGTGTTATTAACTAATGGTTGGAACATGTTATCACATCATCCACCAAAACAAAAAGGACACCGGACCTTAAATCCGAAAATCGCGGGTTCGATTTTCTGTCTGGCTATATAACTAAGTACTTCCATCATGGCATATTTCTGGGTTTTGAAAAAGGAGTCGCTGATTTAAGCGGTGAAAACAAATTCGAAGCCAAACGGAGAGTCGTTCATCTTATGGAGTTCATCAATGATCGTTTGTTCCGAGTAAACTATCCACCTGCGAAATGTGTCTCACCTGTCGTTTGTTCCGAGTAAACTATCCACCTGCGCAATGTGTGTCACCTGTCGTTTGTTCCGAGTAAACTATCCACCTGCGCAATGTGTGTCACATGTCGTTTGTTCCGAGTAAACTATCCACCTGCGAAATGTGTGTCACCTGTCGTTTGTTCCGAGTTAACTATCCACCTGCGAAATGTGTGTCACCTGTCGTTTGTTCCGAGTAAACTTTCCACCTGCAAAATGTGTGTCACCTGTCGTTTGTTCCGAATAAACTATCCACCTGCGCAATGTGTGTCACCTGAAGAAATGTTACGCAAAGCGGAGGATTCAGTCCACAAACCTAGAAAGTGGAAACGTTTTGAAATAATTGACAATTACTGCGAGCATTTTGCAATATTTTGCAAAACAGGAAAAGCCGGATCGTTACAAGTAATTGAAACGATAAATGAAGCAGTGAACAGACTTTTTCAAATGACAGAGAAGGCTGTAAAAAACTCAAGTTCTCCCTTTTAACGAAATTCAGATAATCTTCCAAATCAGTGCGCTTGAACTTACGTAAATGGGTGTTCAGCCGTAAACAACTTTTCAAGGCAACATTTTTTCTGAATATCGCTGTAACAAAATGTAAATCTCACAGTAACTTTACTTAAAATCTAAATTAATTCATAAAACAGAACACTCAGATGGGCAAAGGTACATCAGAAAAATGTAATAAATCCGCTTCGAACAATACCAATTGCTCTAAACACGGAATTAAATGGCAAGTTTCTAGAAGAGTTGTCTCCCTTGAGCAAGAAAAGGTCGAGAAAGCAAATGCAAGCAAACAGTCTTTTGAGTCAGACATTGACAGCTCGGGTAGTGGTTAGGCCGATTTAGACATACCGACGAGGAATTTCTTAGCCCCTTTATTCGATCCACACATGTCAAAACCATCAAATACCAATTCCAACATTACAGTGATCAGCGCAAATACCGACAGTATGAATTCACCTGAAATAGTGCGTTCAAGTCACGCACTAGGGCCGTAGCATATTTGTGGGCGTCTGTGAATGTTAAAGACCTCAACTACTTGTTTTTGTAGTATCTATTTCACGCTAAGGAAAATAGTGCTTTCTTAGTATACGTTTATTCGAGTTGACAATAAGCTGAAACTAATGTAAACTATAGCACAAAGTATACAGTATGAGCGTTTTGATTTATACAGCGTTACACTTTACTGATTTGTTACTGCGTTGTTGTATTTCATATAACATAATTATATTCGTTTTATTGTTCTAAATAGTATGTTTTTAAATGTTAATTAGTAAACATTTGACATTGGGTAATGTGTACTCAGAACAGAAGCCCAAACACATCGAACGAAAAAGAAGAAACAGTGGCAGTTTAATGTTTTTGTTACCAACGAATGTGTGTTTAGAGGAATACAAGTCATTTTTGTGCATAAGTACTAATACCCGTTTGAAATGCACAGGGATTGTGGGTCTTTGGTATTTGTTTTATAACAAAATTCAAGGAAGACAAAGTAACTTTCTTATCGAAAGCTAGTATGCGTATATAGAAACTTAATATAATTACTTATTATGGTATCATACAAAACATTGTACATCGGCATGAACATGGTCATATTTTATATGCTTTTGGGGTAGAAACTATAACTTTATTGGTGAAAGAACATTCGTTCTCATTTTGTTTTACTGCATTTAAAATATAAAACCAACAGGGTCATGCTGGCCTTAAAACTCTCACTTGAGTTCAAGGTACACCAGCTGTTGAATCCTTAACCTGGTGACCTCTTTATTGAACCCATTAGATCCAGATTTAGACTTTGCCTGTAAATATAAACAATATGAAAAAGGTTCATCAAGATTATATTAAATCTGTGGCAACTTGAGCGATTACAAGCTCACAAGTTTACGACGCACAACGCCGAACGACGGACATAAATGTATAGAATAGCACTTCGTGCTCAGGTGAGCTGAAAAAGGCAAAAACAACCAACAGCAATTATCACTGTCAGTTACTTGTCTTGACAAATGTAAATGCGCTTAGAATATTCAGAACTTTTACCCTAAAGCTCTCTTTAATATATCAATTAAGTATTAGTTAGCTACACCGACACGCACATGATTACTCTTTGTTTCCACAATACTAATTAAAAAACTGATTGAAGCCATCCATGATGTCATGTTGATGACGTCATATTTCTCAATCTTGTGAAGTCAAAAGTTACTCTTGCGTAATTTTATGTATGTAATATAATTGAGAAAACGTGTTGCTTTCGGTTAGTAATGGAATAATAATTTTACTCGTGGTAATATGAAAAGTATGTTTCCACTCCTGAACATATATATTTTCTCAAAAATCACTCGTGAAATAAAATTCGAGCATACGTCGAAAGCAACTCATATCGTCTAAATATTCCGTTTGTATCAAACCTTTATGAAAAAGACCTTATTAAGTGCTTTGTTTAGCCCACCACGAAGGAGTCCGTCGTCATGTCTACAACAATATCCTCCAAACAACATGTCTTCCTAAACCAATGAAGATCGTAGGGATAGGAATGATCACATGAGCCGCTTTTCGGTAAATACGGGATGAATGCATATGTGTAAAGTGTCGTCCCAGATTAGCCTGTGAAGTCAGGGACGACACTTTCCGCGTTTATGATTTTTTTCGTTTAAAGGAAGTCTCTTTTTAAACACAAATCCAGTGTAGGCGGAAAGTTTCGACCCTTATTAGCTCGTGCGGACTGATCAGGCTAATACAGGACGACACTTCACGCACATGTATTTAAGCCACGTTTTCCCAGAACGCAGCCCACTTATATTGTTCACATGTTTCAAAGCTTTTACAATCGTTCCATCCTTCTGCATATTTGAGTCACCAGAGCTAAACACATAGCAGAATGAAATGCAGTCGTTCACGAACAGCATACCAATGTATACAGTTCACTTCGAAAGCGAACATAAACGTTCTTGCTAACATAAATTAAAACGGATAAAAGATTGGTGAATACAACAATACAATTAATGTTCAGAAGAAGTGGAACCATTATACCAAATAATTCAAGATAGTTCTGTGCAGATTTGTCCGTACGACCCATTTGGGGTTCTGAAACAAATACTATTAAACGGTTTGGTATCATCTTAACCTTTGTCGTTATGAATGTCATTGAAGTAAAAACAAATGATGCATGGCACCATTCAAAGACAGTAAATATATTTTAATTACATTCCTGGTTCATATTCATGTTTAAGTTAAAGCTAACACAATGTTGATATTAAAATCGTTTATAATCGCTTACATTAATATAAATTACATTGTTGCTTTAATTATTGCTCGTAAGTATTAATCAAACACAAACCATTCGTGTGTGTCTAAACGAAAATGTCGACAATGTGTGTGAACATTTCAGCAAGCATAGCATGCTACAGATGTTATAGAGATAACTTTGTCCAAATATCCCAAGTAGGTACTTGTTTGTGTTATTTAAAGAATGTATATATATAATGACAACTGTTTTGTAAGAATCGGTAGATATAAAGTATAATTATTTGCAATCACATAAAAAATTAATGTTTCGTCGTAAAATCGGATTCCTGTAGATAGACTGTAAATAAAATTATGTGATAGGAGGCTTTAAAACGTGTGTATACTTGTCTTACCTATAAATACTATAGAACACAAAATTAGTGTGAATAGTTAAACTGAAACGAGAAATTTCGTTAAAAAAGATATTCGGCGAATATGCTGACTTTGAAATAATGGTAGAAAATTGACGTTTCTAAGTTATTAAATTAAAAACAATGGTTTAAATAGTGTTGTGTTCTGTTTACACTGTATAGTCGCATATCCACCACATAAAATGTTTGTTATGAAGTGCACGTATATTAAAACACATAATAGTGTTCGCAGATACAAATTTGATGACTTGAGATTACATCGTAGGTGTCCTTACATGGTTTATTATACATTTATTTCTTCGTCATCGAAACAAATGGTATGTTAATACTTGATTAAGACGCAGTTTTCTTTCCACGCCTTCAAATAACACTGTTACATCCGAGCCATAAGAAAATTGTTCTTATGGCATATGCGGCCAGCGAAGCTCAAGTCCAGCCTGCGCACTTGACTAGTCTGGTCAGGGGCTACGCTTTCCGCTATAAAAAATAACGCAAAGCTTCGTGGTATCTCCAGAGTAGCCTATTTAGTATGTATGTCCTGACAAGACTGCGCAGATGCGCAGGCTCGACTGGAGTTACGCTGGCAGCATATTGCATAAGACACATTTTCGCATGACGCGGGCCTTAAACAATCTCATTGCGTCTTGTAAATGGAACATCAAACCACGATACTTTCAAATAGAAAATTGAAGTCACGCTGTGTTATTTATAGCCAACTGGCAAATGTCGATAGCCTATTATGTGTTGCATACGTCGCACATGTTTCGCCAGTGCATTTGCTTGGCGCGTATGAATCTGTTCTAAAAAATAGGGTTGTGCCTCCACACCCAAAGTAGTGCGATTCCATCGAGTTTAGTTACGCCGTAAAATGTCTTTGCTTCTTTAATTCTACAATAAATATTTAAGCAACAATAACAGATTACATAAACCAAATTCATATATTATACATTTTATCAGAAACATTCGAATCTGTAAAATGTCAAGGCCACAGTGACCTCAAAGATCAATCTCCCAGCAGATCTCGAGTTGTCGTTCCATGCTCTCACATACATAATATAACCCTCGCGCAAAACATTCTAGCAAGCGTATACGAGCGCAAACATAAAATGTGTTATATTCCATTACATTTAATGACAAACATAAATTATTTATCATCTAATCATTTAGAATAAAAACAAAAACGTTTGTTTAGGTGTCATAACAAGCAAGGTATTTTATTTATTGAAACACACGCACTAACACTGGTTCCAAAATAAATATTTCCATAAACTTTGAATGGCAAATAATTGTCATTATGCACAGAACTGACAAAAAAATAGAGTATAATACGCGTACTCGTTAATGTCCGGAACCAATGCCTCGTTTATGTCCGGAACCAATGCCTCGTTAATGTCCGGAACCAATGCCCCTTTCTATCTGAAGTCATCCGTCTGCTCTCATATAACTCACTGAAACACATAAAACATATTATTCTAACACGGCACGTGCCAAATTCCATATAAACCAAGAAGAAAATCGTCTATGGGTTATTCTGCAATAATTATGGGCGGAGCTTATACTCTGAAAGCACGCGCTGTAACTAAACAAAACATGCCGATACATTTTCCACCAGCGTAATAATCCGGTATTTTGTGAATGAAAGTCAAGTGACAAAATACGTGTTATCGTTGTAGCTGTAACACTCTTGCGTTAATTAAAAGTGTACAATGTAAACATGTCAGTTTACACAAGTTGTTGTTGTTCTTATTTAAACAAACGGGAGAAATGATACGTTTTTTTTTCCACCCAGTTTGACTGTTATTGAGGGCGGAGATCTGATCGACAGAACAGCCGAAAGTTATTTTTAAGGGGCGAAACTTCATATAAAATAGTACACAAGAAAAATGAGAAACACTGTATAAATCTTTAGTNAATAAATACATTATATATAGTTGTTTATACAAAATAATATCATAGAATGTCCATGGATAAAATAAAATTGGATGTCTTTTAAACCGAAGGAGAGGAAATCGACCAGTACAGGTTATATATGAAAACACGTTTATCGATACAAATGCAGTTTATTATCTTTTTTTTTTCAGATTTGTATTTTAAAATGTATTCGGTTATAATTTAGAAATATATGAACGAATTTCTGTAAACAAACATGTGTTCAATTTTACCAATCTTACAAAAATGAAAATTTATATTGTTTAAACAATTCGGAACCTCGTACATTATAATAGAGAAAGGCATTTGTGATAATTATATTCTTACATGACATATTTATAATAATGTGGACCATTATGTCCCTATAGAATGTAAAAATAAGTGTGATACCATTTTGATTAATCCGGACGCAAGACATATCTAAATAGAGCATAGTTACACACAGGAATTAATTGTGTCAAACACAAAATGCTCCAATACATTAACATTGATTTACGGGGCTCTCATTTATGTTTCGTGCAATGAGAATAGCAAAGTATAGATGAACCATCTATTTGTAGATTAGTCAATCAAAAAGTCAGAAAGCAAATATATTGTGTTTGTTGCAGGGTTTTGAGCAGAGGTGATCACATTGCAGTTTCCGGAGATATGAAAGGTGTTGGATATTATCACCACGGCATATTCCTGGCTATGAAAAAGGAGTCGCCGATTTTGGAGGTACAAACACACAGGACGCCCAACTGAGAACCCAAGACATAATGCGGTTCACAAATAAAGGTCAGAGACGTCTTATCCGAATTAAATACCCATCTGGACATTGTCTTTTACCAGAAACAGCGACCCAAAACGCGGAGGATTTAGTTGCCAACCTTATAAATGGGGGTCGTTTAATCTTGTGAGCAATAATTGTGAACATTTTGCGACTAAATGCAAAACTGGGTTTGCTGTATCGAAGCAGGTCTTTTCAAAGATTCGCGACTCCATTGAGAATCCTATTATGGCGTTGGGAAATTCCGTTCCATCAGTAGCGACAGTATCAGTAGCGGCAGTAACAGTATCAGTAGTGGCGGCGGTACCTTCAGTATGGGCAGTATGGGCAGTAGTGGCAGTGATGACCGCAGCGAGCCAGGGGGACAACCATTTTGTAGCATTTGTTGAAGAAGAAGCATTGCATCTCCACACATGAAACGAGTTTGTGCTTTATTTCACTTATAATGAACAATTATTTCTGTTTTAGTTACTGACATGAAAATGTGTTGCTTCAACGTAATTTTAATATAAATATCCCAAAAGCCCATCTTGTATAACGCGATTGTTAGATATCTGAATTAGTATGTATAGGGTATTTGTAGTTTTTTTTTTGTTGAAATGAAATAAATAAGGCTCACTACCCAATATTATGTGTTTAATTAAAGATCAGTATAATTAAAATATAGCAAGTATTTATTTCTTGTTTGTCCGAAAAGGGCAATTAAAGGTACATACCCGGTTGCTGTGGGAATAACGCACACTATGCTAAATAGGCTCTATGTACGTCCCCTTGACGCCGACCCGTATTCAAATTCCGTAGGCAGCCGGCAGCCGAAGGGAGGTCAGTGTGCGCTAAGTCGATTCTGGAGAATAACTCTTGTTTGTCCGAAAGGGGCCCTTAAAGGTGCATACCTGAAACTAGTTCAGCCCGTCAGGTAGCCGACGGGAGGTCAGTGCGCATTGGGTCGTTTCCGGGGATAACTCTTGTTATTTTACCGAAATGGGCCGTTTAAGGTGCATACCCGAACGCTGTTGGAATTAACGCACATGGCTTGTACATCTAAATATGATGTTTATTTTATCTTGTTTAATGAACTTTTTAAACAGACTAAATAAGCTGAACAGGATGCTCAATGGGTCAAAAGGGATAAATAGGATATATGTTTGAACCTATTTAATAAATTAGCTCAAAAAGGCTTAATAGGCAGCATATGCTGCTAAATGGGCTAAAATGCTGAATGCGATGTATGCTTAAAACAATTTAATAAACTTGCTAAATATGCTGCTAAGGATGCGTGTTTCAAGCAATTTAATATACTTGCTAAGTAAGCTAAAAAGGATAAACAAAAAGCTGCTAAATAGGCTAAATAAGCTAAATAGGATTGATGTTTTAACCTATGTACTCAACCTGCTAAATATGCAAAAAAAAAGGCTTTAAAACCTGCTAACTAGGCTAAATATGATGCATGTTCAACCTAGTAACCAAACTTGCTAAAAAGGCTTTATAGACCGCTAAATAGGCAAACTAGGATGTATGTTTCAGTCTATGAACTAAACTTGCTAAATAGGCTAACTTCACACACATGTCAAACGTCAATATTTTAGTTACTGTATTTCTCAGTGTCTTTGATGATACAGATTACGCTTTATCCATATTTAAAATAGAATAGTATATAATGTGTATCTAATCTAATGCGTTTAATAAAGGCTAAATTTATATTTATCATAACCGTCGACATCCGTCTTCTTAAAGCCTTGTTAACTTTTCGCATCATATGAACGCGTTATATAAACTGCTCAAACCAATCTGGTCTGGTTTTGGTATACCACCGAACTTGACCTTACAATTGTTGGAATCCCACGCTATGACGACTACATAATCACATCTAAACTTAAAGGGCATGCGTGTTCGACGTGATCGCTTGGGGAAAGGTAAGTGCGTTTTATTTTAAAACAATATTTAGAACCTCAATACTGTCATTTAAGTGCATATATACTTAATTGCTATTTATCAAGTTCTGCTTCCTAGATTGGTCAGTAAGTCTATAGTAAGACATCGCATATATGCTCGCGACGAATGTGCAAAATGTGTCTCTACGTTTTGTGCTACTCAGTTAGTAATACCAACGTACCAGAATCAACAACAAACACATACTACATCCATGCTTCGTGATGAAAATCGTTATAGATGAAGTTTATGTATAAATATTCCAAGTACAATATTATAAAGAAGGACTTTCTTTCTACCTTCTAATATGTTTTGTATTCAAAGCATATGACCCATTGGTCATAAAATACAGGAAAAAACACACAGCAAGCCTTATAATAACCCCATGATACTGTTTAAGCACACATACTCTACCCTAAGGTAAACAAAACAGCAAAACTGTGCGGCAAGCATTTGCAAATATCATCGAAGTAATTCTATTTTTCAACGCTGATCTCGGCATGATACTATTTCGTGAAGTCATAAGTGGGTTCCCATGCATGAAAACCGATTTATACTTATATTATTTTAGAAATCCCAGCCTATATTTTCCAACTCAATCTAAATCGTTTGCTTATGAGACGGATATCGTCAGTTGTGGTAAGCTTTTTGTCGACGTAAGTTGGTATTTTCGCTCTTTTGAGAATAAATGAGTCGTGTTCTGAGAAAACTGGGCATAATGCATGTGCGTAAAATGTCGTCCCAGATTAGCCTGTGCAATCCGCACAGGCTAATCAGAGACGACATTTTCCGCGTTTATGACATTTTTCGTTTAAATCAAGCCTGTTCTTAGCAAAAATCCAATTTAGGCGGAAAATGTCGTCCCTGATAAGGCTAATCTGGGACGACACTTTACGCACATGCATTATGCCCAGTTTTCTCACAACGCGACCCAAATGTTAACTTTGTATGTAATGCAGCAAGACGCGTTGAGATGTATTCGATACTGAACGTGCTTTAAGCCGTGAAAACAGTTTTACATTTCTGCATGATATACCTATAATTCATATCTAGGCAATTGTTTAAATAATTATTATATTGTATCACTTTTCATGTTGTGTCTGTCGTGTAAAATATACTTACCCCGTGTCCAAATGTTGAAAGTTTAGGAGTAAACTAATTAAATGAAAAATGTCTTATTTTTCGGTTAGTTTTTCAATTGTGCGTGCTCACGTTATGTGGTGCGTTTTAATAATATGTTGAAATATCGATGCTATATGTAAGTTTCAGTAGATTCACAATGATGATATTCATTCATTATTAACATGTTCTATCGTCATGTACGAATAAAAAACATCTCTAAACGAAATAAATCGTTCTTTCATTTCAGTCAGAGGCATTTAGGTCGTTTTGTTCAATTTAAAAGTATTGTTAGAATTAAAACATCGTGGCTACAGAATAGGACTGAACATGAATATATCAATTTGCATTCACTGATATTTCTTTATTTAGCGTTGCATAGAACAAAACCCTACAAGTTAATTTATATATAATTCAGGCAGCTCATCCGTATCCCATCATGTTGTATGCAGGCATATGTTATGTCTTAAATATAGTGCATAATGTAATCAATCATAGGTGTTTAACAGTTCTAAAGACAGTTGCACATATCGGAAATATAATTATTATCGAGATTCAATAGAATAGTATACGATTTCTTTTTGTTACGATTGGAAAACAGCATAGGAATTTTAATAATTGTTTAAAGCTATCAACTTATCAATACGTAAAACGGATATAGGTAAAACGTGTTTCAGGCGTTAAAGACGGTAATGTTATTGCAATACTAAGGCCAAAAAAAAATAGGTCCGTTTCCGGTCTCCTTGGAAAAAAAAACAGGGTCGGTAGGTAGGGATTTTTTTTTTTTTTGTCTTTCGGGTACTAGAATGGAGAAATAAACCGAAATAAACGAAAATGAACAATTTTTTTATTTTTTTTTGGCGACCCCAATAAAAAGTTGAGGGTCGGCGCCGATTCTGGAGACACGGTCGGGCGACCGGAAAGGGACCTATTTTTTTTTGGCCTAACGACGTGGTTTAATGTGGTTGTCGGGGTCGACGTTTGCCGTATAATACTTATTTAGTTAGATTTGGATTTATCCAGAATGATACTTGGTCCTGACTCCTGTCATCAAGAAAGAATTGAGCTCATACTTATATTTTCTTCATTTCATTAGCCTCAGAAATTAAAACTTTTATCTATTTAACAATCGAGTATTTAACATGCAATGGAGTCGAATATATATTGCATTTTAATTTGTTTGCAATGTGATGCTAAAGAGGTTATTGTTTTTTTTGTAACGCGTGTTATGTGTGATACATAATGTGCTAAGTGTGAGGTTACACTTAAGGTTCGCAATGCCTTGCAAGCCCCCAACAGTTCAAATTAACCAAAATGCAAGATAGTATAAACAACAGCAATTATTTCAAAACTGATAACAGCTAGTACGTTGCAGATTTGGAAACGAAACAAAATGTAGATCCATAAAGAACACAATACATTTTAATAGAACTGACATAAATATCATTATGGACACACTATTTAGGTTGCTAACGTTTTTATCAAATACTTTCAATGCTAAAATATGTCGATTTAAGAAGAGCCTCGATGCTATTTTGGTAAATGATACATGTTGGTGAAGTCAACCGAACAATTTTACTTCCAGAATTTCGATGATTGCAAACGATACGTTCGAAATTACCAGGACCTCGACATGTGAACAATTTAATGGCCGGTAAGAGAAACTACCTGTAACGCAGAGGTCACCGATTCAATGCCCACCCTTATATTAATTATTTCGTATTCAAATATTGTTTATATTTTAGGTTAGAGAGAAGTTGACCTTAAAAGTTAATAAATAAAGTCATTTACAATAAGTTATACGCTACAGTTTAAATACTCTGCAGGAATTCAATTTGACATAAAGTCCTAAATTATTCATTCCAAAGTGTCATTATAACCGAACAGTCTTAAATAAGTGTTGGAATGGCTTTCCTTGTTTTGTCACATACAAGGTTGTTTTCGAGTTATTATTTTATTAAGTGAAGTTATTTGACTGCATCAGATCAATACTGTATTCTAAAGATTGCAAAAAATGTTTGGACCTCATTAACCCTCGTCTCACCATCTGTAACGTAGCAGATATAAAGCGATGGTCCGTCTGGCAAAGTTATATATAAGCTCGAACATAAGTAACCACGATCTCAGCAAAGGTTATCAAATTCGTTCATTGAAATCCATTAAGATACGTGAGACATTTTGATAACTGGCAATGCTTGTAACCGATAACAATATATATCCTTGAACTAGACATAAACAGAAAGCGATACAAACAATAAGCGACCCAAATACGTATCTCCTTGTATGTGTCTTATGGCACAATAATAATCCTTTTAGATACTAGTACAGACTCAAAAAATGAATAGAAAATACGTTATATACAACAGGAACAACAATTTGATAGTCGTATATCATGAATAAAGGCATTACAATCGAAAGTCAGTGCATTTATGATAATTCGGTATCACCATGACGATCACAGACAAACTATACAATAATATACCAGTCATATCATTTGTCAGTCCCGTTTTTCTATCATTGACTTTTTTTATAGATCTTGTTTCGGTGCCAATTATCATTTCCACTATGTATCATGATAAAAAAAATGTGCCCTTGATATCCAACAGTATGCACATTTATAAATCAATATTATTTACAGGAATAATGACACTCAAGAAACATTATCAAGGGAAAACGTCCTGGTATGATCAGCTAGTCTTAGTTTTAGGCAGGTAACCCTTGTCTGTACAATACAGTACAAAACAAAAAATACACTATGCATCGCAAGCATGATTAATCTTTGGGTAAACAACTTGGATTGATAAACAAATGCATAAGGAGCATACATTATTTTAACGGAATGACCTATCCCGCTAAGTGCAGACGTACATGCCATACGCTAGGAGCGTCTGCTCTACTACGCCAGGAACGATAACCACCGCATCTGCCTGTTTGGTAGCACTGTACAGTTTATAGTTGTTCGCGCTAGCGGACAACTAATGTAGAGGGAGTTTTGCAATTCAGTATGCTGCTTAACTACGCCAGGAACGATAACCACCCCATCTGCCTGTTTATACAGGTACACTGCAGACAGATCTTGCGGATTGTCCTCTCTTTTAACCCGCTGTTCACATTCAAATCACTTAGCGGTTTATCGAGTGTGTATGTAATAAATAGTGTTTAACAGCTTGTGCGACGACATTGGAGAGTTTATCATTGAAATCTGTACATAATATTGGCTGCTTTCAGGGAAAACAGGGCTTAATGCATTTCAAATAAGATTAGCCTGTGCACGCTGATTAGCCTGTGCAATGCGCACATTTTGTCTCAGTTATCTCTATAACATAAATATGAGGATAAACAGTGAACACACATCTTGACATGTGCTTTAAGACACACTTTTTATAAATTTGATTGGGTTGTGTTCATTTCAAACTTGCGATATAAAAAGCTATAACATAATTTTGAAAACTGAGTTGCGTCTAAAATTATGCAATAGCGAACAACTTCATTTCCTTCAGCGCTTTGATTTCATTTTGCAGGCTACACCACAAGAATAATCGCATTTTATTTTATCAAAAACCGTTAAAAGCAGATGTCCTCTTGAACGTTAGGTTTGTAATATTTATTCTATTATAATTATTGTTTGCATGCCAGTAAGTAATTATGTAATTGATTGACTAATTTACTTGACATTATGTAGCATTATAACGCTAATAGTTATGATTTGTCTTGCCACGTGAACAATCACTCTCAGTCTATAATTAGATTAAGCGTAATCGTACACGTATATTCAATGTTTTACGAAATTTCCGGACTTTTGGTGAACACTTAAATGTTTAGTGTTGTTTTAACTTGTTTACATGTATAGATGACAAATTAGAATTAACAGATTGTTTTTTACAAATAAAACCACTTGAGCAATGTACTTTGGTAAAGATTTCCTCGTGCGTGAGTATAGCTGATTATGAATTCATATTGGAGATAAATTATTACGTATATTGATATAGTATCGAGTCAGTATATTATGGCCTAAGAGAAAGTTATGAGAACGCTCCCAGAGTGGGGATCTAGCCCGGGATCTCATGACGCTCTCACACGGACCTTGTTTTCTGACATACGTTGAATTTGTACGGCTCAAAGAAGCTTTGAATCAATACATTGAAAGTCAATACTTAATAATAGCATGCTGTTTTGAATGTAAGAAGTATTGACACAAACACCAGACACGTGTTCAACTTTCCCAATTCATCCAATAAGTATCTTATGATTCGTAACATTGAACAGTATTCAACGTTTCAGACATGCAGTTATAATTAAGAATTTGGTAAACAAAACATTAGTATGTACAATCCAAATAACAGAAAACTTAGAAAAAGTGCAAACTCACTCAAATGCCGGAAGCTACTATAAGTAAAGAAAAACAATGCAAAACCAATACAATCATTTATTTTTATTGGACATCAATTTAAAAAAATATATTAAGAAATCATCCAGTAACCTACCGGTAAGTGATCTGCATATCACGTCAAATTAACATTATATATTATATCGCTAAAGACCGAGATATCTTTAAATATCTCAATTCAATATAACAGAAAGTACATCCATATAGCTTAAATGAGATTTGTTCATTTACATGGCAGATAATCTTTATAATTAAATATCTTATGTCATATTCTTGCCTAACGTACAAGTAAATTAAATAAAATAACTTAAGTATATTATGGGCATTCACAATATCAGAAAAGAGAGTTTCTTAAATTTTAAAAGCACAACGCCAACAAATGCACAACCTTCGCTAAACCGATTTCGTCCCACTTCAAAGTAGAATGCCAACCAAATGTTTAAGTAGCCTTGTTTTGTTTCATGAAATATGTTCTTTCATGAACAGTGAGAGGGTATGTTTTACTATTCAAAATGAATATAATCTTTGGTTTGTACACGTGTCTTTGATATACAGCGCCCTGTTGATTTTGTTTAACACATGGAATAAAATTTACTTTTAAGCCAACATAATTTAATCCATGTTCATATAATTTGGACAGGGGCATAACTTGTATGCTACCAAAACGTGTGCAATTTACACGATTAAAATACGTAGACATACATTTCAAACTGGTTGTAAATGTACTATAAAGTTGAAACATTTAATAATTTAAACTATATGTACACATGTGTTGAACAACTCATCGCTAGCTTCCTTACTGTAACAACATAAATATTGATAAAATACAATTTTATTATAACTATGTTATTTAATCATCTATATACATATTTAACCATATAATAAACTTAATGTCATGAACACAATAGTAAAATGTCTAAATAATGTATGACGAAATATTGCTTGTAAAGGGACCAGCCCACACTTAAAGCAAAAAAAGAAACTCTTTCCAACATGTACTGATGTGTTAAAAATTGTAAAATGTCAACATACAACCGTAACATGTAAACAATGGTATAAATAAAAGGTGAATGATGGATAAATTAACAATAAGGATATTAGGAAAAACGTAAAAAATCATATTGGATTGTCATCTCAAAACAATAATAAACAAAATTCGAAATTCATTGGTCATGCATGTATAAACTTTTTGAGGAAGACGGCGAAGTACCCTAAGTCGCTCAAATTGAAACTACAAAGAACATAAATTATATGAGCAGGTAGGGTTTTCATGGATTATCGTCACCGATATTATTATATAAACTACGGGGCACATGAACGCCGGACAGGAATGGCAGACGAGATGTCATACAAACAAAATAAGAACCATATTCTGACAAATGAAACGCTTTTCTGGCGTCTATGTTTTCAACGGACCCCTTATATTTTTGAACTTGATCAATGTATAATCAGAACATATAATATGAGCAGGGGTCAAAGAGAACTTTGAGTGTGAATATGGTTTCCCTATAACCATTAACAAATAAACTGCTGCGCCCTCTAGCGGTCATGGTTTGCAACAACAAAAAACGGAAAACCGGAAGCATTTTTTCAATAAGTGAGCAAATGTTCTGAGCAAATCTCATAAAAGAAGGGTCCAATAGTTGACTTCTAAGCTGTTTACATGCTCTTTCATAAACGTACTTAGGTTACGTAGATTTTAACCCACGTAGTCCAGTTTCAAACTCGTCATATATTTTGATTAAATAATGTCATTGGGGCATATGTGCTGACAAAATTATACATGACGATTTGCCACTTACTGTGTTGTCAAGTGTTTACAAGGGGAATGTCGCCGTCACAATACAGACGGCGGATGAGAAACGACGGCCAAATGAATATCACATGCACTCACCATGAGCACGTCGTGTTCTGCTGAGCTAAACGACAATAGCAGAATATAACTTTTGAAAGACACGTGCTTTGATATGAACAAGACAAACGCCTATGTCAATTAGTGAAATATTGAAAACTTAAAAATATACAACAAACAATAATATCTTACAGATCAATTGCATAAAATATTGGAACATGAGATAGCAACCAACTTACATGAAATCTCAAGCTTGGTCTACATAAGCTATTTTTGTATGATGATGTATTACAATATACTTGAAACCGTCCTTGTATCTTCAGAAAATTGTGACACCCCATACGCATGCTACTGGAGGTCTAATACAAAATGTATCTTTGTCTAACATTTTATTTCAATAACGTTTTTTATGAATGTGGAATGGAGCTTGATCCAACTCATCCCATATTCAATAATATGTACTTACACATATTTAAAAAATACTAGAAACGAAATTTAAATCAAATTTCTCAACTCTTTGATAAGGTAAAAAAAATGTTCTGTTCTATTTACATTCAAATTGACCGATGCACCGGCATGTGCAATTTCAAACGAGGTCTTCATCTAAGGTTTTCATATTTGACATGTTTAAAACATATTTAAAACATCTCAACTTTTTCCACAAGTTCTGGAGCAAAAACCACAATCTGCCGCTCCAAAAGCCACACCTGCCCATCAGCGGTCACCTCGCTTTCTACCCGCGCGGCAAATCAATAACATACCAAAAACCTAATCCCGTTATTTCCAAAACAAAGGTTTAAACCATGGATTAAAACTTATCCGTATATTGAAATTAAACATCATACAAAAATAGCCTATGTAGACCTCGCTCGAGATTTCATGTAAAATTTAGTTATTTACTGCGATAAAATCATATTATCAGAAAATATTGTGTGTACTGAAATTACGTGTATTGGTAGTTAAAATCGATGTTTTCACTACGCCTCAGTCTTTTCCTGTATCGAGATGTCGCGGAGTTTCTTGCACAGTATCAGATCAACATCTGCAAACACCATTCATAAGAATGGCTTAGTTTTCTTTCATTTATAGCAGTGGATTTGATAATTTTAAATTTGATCACGGAAGCCCGAAAGAAACATTAAATGTATTTCCAAAGAGTGGTAACATTAATTAAAGCTTGGTTAAAGTTGAATATAAATAATACAAAGAAGATAATACATATTGTTAATTTCACTAGATTACCAATTATCATGCACAGATCATCAGGCAAAAACAGTTTCGGGACTATGTTATCGTCTGACACCACGAAAATAGCTGTTTATTTAATGTTTTTGCGCTGTTTGTTTATAATTTGTTTTCACTTGAAATGTAGCGGTAATTGTTTTATTATGTGGATTTATCGATAGTTTTCAATGTTATTTTGACTTTATGAAACAAAGTATCACAAGATGTAAATCACAGATAATTATCACTTTAAATTGTAAGTAGAAACTGTCAATAATGCTTGTAATTATATATCACTAGGCACATATTTAACATGTTGCTTTAAGTGTGACCGTGACCTTGGCCCAAGGCGCGACCTATCTTCTCCACATGGTAGGCATTTTCGGTAAACAATTTAAATTGCACAATTAATGGTGAAATTACACTCCTGAAACGCTGTTTAATGGCAAAATTTAACCCTTGACTTTAATGTATGACCTCGTGTTTTGAAGTAGACAGACGGTTGTTACTTATGACACTCAGTATCCACATAGTTCAATCAAATGCCAGATCTAACATTTGACCTTAAGGTTTGATCTTGATCTTTAAGACTGATGTTACACGCGACCATTCGTCTTCTCATGGTCGCCATTTGTAGCAAGTTATTTTACAATTGCATGATAAATGATTAGTTACAGTCTGGAAAAACTGTTGTATTTTATTTGACTTTTGACCACCAACTTTTAGTTCGACCTTGGAGGTAGGGAGACGTATGTAACACGTGACACGCCGTTTCCTGATGGTGGTTATGGTAAGTTATTTTTTAAATTGCATGATCAAGGACAAAAGTACAGTCAGGATAAGCTGTGTTTTGGCCAAATTTTACCTTGGACCTATACGTGTGAACTTAACCTTTGACGTAGAGGGACGGATGTTACACGCGAGACGTTATGTGATCAATTTAGTTAAGTTATGTTTTTAATTTGGACGATGATTGTCAAAAGTTACAGTCCAGACATTTTTCCATTATGGCAAATTTGACCTTTGAATATTAAGTGTGACATTGACAATTGCGTTAGGAAGTCGGGTGTCTTAAAATTTATTTTAGAATGAATACCAAAGCTTCAGTTCGAACAATCTTTGACAATCTCGGACACAAACACACATATTGACGCGACCATTGTGACTGATATATCGAGCTTTCATCAAGCGGGATCGAACATCGAAACGAAAGTAATATAGTAGCCATATACCTAATACAATTGAAAGAACCATCACTAAACAGTCAGAATGTTTATATATTTCTTACCCTCAGAGATTTGCTGCCTTTTTGCTGATCCTGTAAACATAAGTGTTGCAATATATCGTCCATTATACTACTACTAATTAAGTGCTATTGTCAAATGGGTCACCAATTATGAAACATGGATTATATGAATGAACTTTTAAATATATATAATTTGCTTGAATCAAGACAGCTTGAATGGTCGTTTTCACACATGTAATTAATCATCAGCAAGTAGATAAAAATTGCATTATTTGTTTATTTATACAACATTAGGATCCAGATGCTCAAAATAAGATTAGAGGGCCAATGAATATATTCTATGTGTAGAAATAACGTTAAGAATTAAAATCGCATCTTCATTTACAATACATGTATTAATCAATACATATTTTTCTTATGTTTTTGTTACTGCATGCTGTCGTTTTTATTGAACTGCACAGACATTTTAATATACATGAGCAACTGGGGTTAGAAGGGATATTATTTTACTTACTTCGTTGGTTAAGCACCTGAAAGAACAACAACAATAAAATAACAAAATGAAACAGACCTCTTAAATATCACGACACACTGTACACATGCAATTGTAAGGTTTATATTGGACACTCAAACAATTCCGCACTACATGCATTTACAATAGACTTGACATAAATAAACAACTCTTCTTGATTTGTTGCAGGTTGTCTCCACAATGCAACGGTACATGCAAAATTCAATGAACTGTGTAACTAATTTCTCAACAGATGAAGAAAATTACATGCAAAATTACATGCAAAATTACATGCAAAATTACATGCAAACAGTCACCAACATATCTACTCTAAAACTTGATAATGCAAAAACAATCAAAAACATCTTACCGAGTCTACAAAAAGCTGGCCTTTAGTGAGAATGAGATGCATGCAGTTGGCGTTTTCAAGCGCGTGCTCTTCGAATAAATCTCCATGGTAGTTTACTTCTTTCCAATTTCTCAGTACTGTGTCACAAAAGTAACACCGTATGCTATCTTGGCAATCTGTCGAAATATCAGTTATGCATAATAATACTGTATTATATTCCTAAGAAAGAAACTCGGTTAAGCTTTAATCACTTCACTTTATAGTCACTTCGCTTATGAGTATGACTTAGCAACTCGTGCAAAAGCAAAGCAAACACAGCAACGTGATGGTATTAAAACCATTTGAATACTTACATCAATCAAAATGATAATATTATTACCGAAAGCTCTAACCGAAAAAGGCCAATATTGCAAAAGTATAAAGTTTATTATGTTACTAAAAGTAACGTTTTAAAAAATGCGATTATTTCCTATTTCTAAGGTTAATTTATGTTAACATTTGTTCATATAATTTCGTAAAGCATTCCTTACAAAAAGAACAACATGTAATCATATTTAAATGGTATTGTGTGTTTTGGGAACCAGGTGTATGTTCTATAACAGAACTATACTTTGCCGATGATAGGAATCGGTCAAAAACTGCGCGCGACATTAACGCGCTTTACTTACAGGTAATCTTAAAAATATGTATAAAAATAAATAATATTATGTAAGTGTATTTTTGTACTTAAATTCATTCGACGAGTTGAAGAAAGTTTATACGGTAAGTCGGACATATTCAAGTAGACAAAGACACTAACTTAATAATTAATATAATTATCCTATAATATTTGTATTTATGATTATTTTTTTCTGATACAAAATAGTAGTTAAACCAATAGCAAAAACAGATTTAATTAAGCGAATGTAACTTTGGGCAGTAATGTTTAAATTGTGTGTAAAATGCCCGGTTTCGCCACTCGAAATAGTCCTTAAAGGGACTGTCAACCACGAATGACGAAAAAAGAAAAGTTCTAATATACCGTATTTTTTACAATTATTAGTTTATATTGATTAAAATATCACGACTGGTATATTACATTACTTGAAAAAAGTTCATATTTTCAGTATATTCGGTAATAAACTTTCGCGATGTGAAATCGAAAGTACATCGCGAAAATAGGTGACATAACGATATACACACTATAAATAACGCAAGTAGATTGATCATTTTATATATAAAATATATACAATTCACTACACATGCACAATTTGCATTCCTGGGTTTACCACGTGACGATGATGACCAATCTACTTGCGTTATTTATAGTTAACTGGTAGTTACCTGGTAGACATACCCAGTAAAATTTATAACCGAATATACTGAAAATATGAAAACTTTTTTCAAGTAATGTAATATACCTGTCGTGATATTTTAATCAATATAAACTAATAATTGTAAAAAAATACGGTATTTTAGAACTTCTCTTTTTTCGTCATTCGTGGTTGACAGTCCCTTTAAGAATTCCATGTAAAAACAGATTAACAAGAAACAATATCAATTCAATTCATTTGTGTCAAGTAAACTGTTGTTTTTCATGCCTACTAGCCTTTATCTTGCTCCTTGCTACAGAGCGGATTACTTGTGTGGCCTTTCATTTCCAGTTGAAGGTCAAATGCAGTTAAGACTTGAAGACGATTTAACGAGTTAAAATGTATCAACATCATCAATCATTTGTTTTCAAATTTGAATATACACATGCATTGATAACATACATTTCAAAGCCATGTGCAGTATAAGAATAATATCCGAAAGTAATCAATCCAATACAGCGTATGTAAAAACATTTGACCGAACAATCGAAAATAATTAGACATTGAACGTTCTGAGGGCACACATATTGATTTTAAATTGGAACCCTTTTATTATATACATGGACAAAAAGAAGTATGATGTACAGTGTTTTTTTTTCTTCATTATTGAATTTCAGTGAAAACTACGTTTCTCTCATGTAACGTATGAACTAGTGCTTCAATCTGTTGAATTTAATTGTTATTGTTTAAGTGTAAAGACTAACTTGTTCTAGCTTAGAAACTGTTTAGTATAGAATTACCAGAATAGTAGAAACCAGCGGATACTAGCCCACGGATGTTCAAATGACGATGGTAACGGTAGTCAACCTTCAGAAATGACAGCTTACGTTGCCTTTCACTTCCCATGTCCCTACAAACCGGCTCTCGAAAGGGAACGTGCTTCCTGGTCTCAAAGAGTGCTAGAGACGTGTTAGCTCTTGTTGATTCACTGCGCAGAAACTCGAGAAATGATACCCCGACTTCGGTAGCCTTAAAACATAATGTTACAACATCGTATTCGTTGTAGGTATGTGTATTGGTTAAACGTAAAAAAATGTATTCATCATCTAACTTATTGCACATTCATAGATATGTGAAATAAAAAAAAATCTTACCCAACAAAATTTCCCAGAATCTTGACATTTGCGCTTGTAACCATCAAGGCCTATTTCACAAAACACATCTATACACGGATATGTTAGGGCTCGTACGACGTGATTGTCTATGGCATCATTGTGGTCGGTATAGTTGCGAGAAAATGCACATGAGTGACATTTAACCTGTTTGGGATGGCACGTGTCTGTAAAACGTAAACACATGTGCATAACTGATGACACAGAAAAGAGGAACCTGTACATTCAAAGTTAAGTTTTACGTAGTGTTTGTGGGTTTTTGGAGGTTTTAAACCGGGTTAAAGGCGCCAAAACCTCACACTTGATCAGAATGTATTCATTAAAAATGCCTTTTAGACAATAAACAGGCATCACAATTCAAATCAAACTACAATCAAAGGGAATAACATCGAGTAAAAGAGAATGCGCTTAAATTTTATTCCAGTTTAAATACTCAGAGCACCAGGACCGTAACTTTCCGAGCATCAATGAAATGGATCCTAAACAAGTATCACTGTTGTCATATCACAGACTTCAAGGGCCGTAAGCAGTGGATCTATTTTTTTATATGGATGAAACAGATCTAATGAACGCGTAAAACATTAAAGCTACTAGTACCCAAAATTCAAATCCTCTATAACGATAAAAATCAACGAATATTTCGTAAAATATTTAGTAAAATAAAGTTAACACATAAACAATCAGTGTTCCTTATAGCAATAGCCAACATTTCAACGCTAGATGTACTCTGGTAACATAGATTTAACAAGATACAAAATGCTCTTTTTTATTTTGTGTGGTACAATATATTTAACACATGTTCATGTACCAATTTAAGGTTCGTGTATCGTAAGAATATATATCGTTGCGGGGAATTAAAATGGAATATATTGTGCCACAAAACAAATAAAAAAGAGCATTTTATATCTTGTTAAATCTATGTTACCAGACCACATCTAGTGTTGAAATTTTGGCTATTGCTATCTGTTCTGATAGGCTACCACTTCTGGATCTGTTGCAAGCGTCTCTAGATAGTTCCGCTTGTCTGCTCTAATTCTTTGCTTGACATTCCTATTTGCTTCGGTGTACTCTTCTTGTGCTTTCACTTTTGCGGCTCGCGTTCTGATTTTGTTGACACTTGCCTTCTTTTTTCATCTTTCTTAAACTTTCTGAATCGTCTCTGCTTATATCCACTCCTTGTGGGTGTACGACTTGGAGCCCAGTACTTTTTGGCATGTTGAGGTCATTGCTACTTTCACTTTCTGCCACTTCTGCTCTATCGTCTCTTCTTCAAGCAGCTCCTCTAGAACCTGGACCATGTTGGAGAAAGTGACCTTAAACTTTTCTTTCTTTCAGGTGTCTTTCAGCGTAGCAGAGTTGTAACGTTGGCTTTGGCTGGGCCCCCCTGTCCAACTCTACGTCACCTTCAGTTTTAATCGGGCGACAAGGAGCTGATTGTCCTAAGCCACGTCTGCTCCTCGCTTGACAAGTACATCCTGAAGATAGAGACGAAACTTTCTTGCGATGCACAGGTTGCCGATCTGGTTCTCCGTGGATAGGTCTGGTGACACTCAAATTGCCTGTGGCGCACAGGTCGGCGATTTTCTCCACGTTTTCGTTCATCTCGCATAAACCTTGCTTCCCCATGATCTCTTTATATCCTCGGTTGTCAATGCCGATCTTGGCGTTGAAGTCAGCCATTAGAATGATGTTTCTTTTTGGTTTGTCTTGTATGTTGGTTGATAGTCTGTTATAAAAGTTGTCCATCTCGTCCTCTTCACTGTCGTTCGTCGGGGCGTAGCACTGGATTATGTCCACGTCGACCCTCTTCTTCTTTATCCGGAAAGAGGCCGTCATGATCCGTGGTCCGTGCGCATCCCACCCGATGAGCGCTCTCTGTGCCGACTTGGAAAGCATCGGGGCAACTCCCAGGTTGTGTGCTGCATCCTCCTGCCCATGCCCCGAGAACAACAGTAACTCACCGGATGTCAGTCGCTTCTGCCCAGAGCCAGTCCATATTGATTAACAGATTCCTTGGAGGGTGGTGAGGTTGAACTTCCTTATCTCTTCTGCCACTTGTGCTATCTTCCCAGTCTCGTGCATGGTTCGGACATTTCATGTACCAATGGTGGTTGTGGTCCTGCCTGGTGAAGATGATGGTCTTCGTCCTTATGGCTTCCAGTTGACACTGGCTTTCACCGTCCGACGTCATACGTCCTCCAGCTGGAGGTCCACCTGCTCCCAGGTCCGTGATGTCTGTTGTTATTATGTTTTTTGCGTTTCTGTATCAATAAGGTTTCAACAGGGTATGGTTGCTATCCCTACGCTCAACCCTCCTCCTTTTTCAGCGCGGGATTTGGAACATTCTTAGTTGGTGATAAAAGTAAGCTATTTCAATTTTTTAACAAAACTCAATGTTATAGTGAAGAGGATAATACTAACAACGGTGTTTCAAACCAAACCCCTTTTATGTGTAAGATCAAAGACTCTTGAGCGTGTAACTGGGATTATATAAATTAAAAATATCATTAATGTATCTGTGTGTTGGGGTAAAATATCGACTCAAATCTAATGGTTAATGTTTTAATACATACAATCCCTTTCAAAGCAATATAAGAATAGATGAACTATATGCGGTGCACCGTAAGAGCCTATTGGTACACCAACAATTTCTTTCAATATTTTCGCGATAAATTTAACAAAAAGCTTGTCTAGAAAAAGGTGAGATTTAACGTAAAATATAAACATGCCCAACTATAAATAAACAAGTATATCCGTGCCATACTATAAAGATCTTTTACTGATGAAAGCATCTGAAGACAGTCAATATGACAACATTGAAGATATGTACGGTGATATAAACTACTGTATCTACACAGCACAAATCGAACTCAGGTATGAGTCAAATATAAGTAAAGTGGAACTCACATACATCAGCTGGAAATTATCAATCTTATAAACTCTCACTATATTTGAGACAATGACTTATTGATATACATTTAGACACTAGATAAAACACAGGACAAAATCAAACACCCTACACATATGAATTGAACTTGTTCACCCTTTAGGAATGGTCGATGAATGCATATCATTAGGGGTTTAAAACCAGTTTAAAGGAGCCCAAACCAGTTGTGCAATGAGTAATGTATACTTATCTGTCATAAAGTCTAAAAAGATTTAAAAGGAAAACAAATATTTATAATACCATGTTTATATCTTGTTTATTTATATGCCCTTTATTGAGTTTGTATGCGGTTTGTACAATAACAATTTGACTTGTGTACACTATAATTAATGAACAATATATACTGGTTTATTATTGATATACATAATTAAATAACATACATACTAATTTAATTACATTAAAAAAACATGTCGAACTTGTAAGATACGAGTACATAAAGTAAGAAAACAAAATTCATTTTGTCATTAGATGTTACAAGAAAAAAAGAAAAATATAAAACTTAACAGTTTTTAATACTTTAAACAACTCATTTTGTATCGTTTTGACATTCCATATTTTCTTTTGCTTCATAAACACAATAATTTTAATTTTAATGAAATAACAAACACATTCACACTCACCAAAATTAAAGTAGAGGCCATTATCTGTACAACGTTCCACCTCCGTTTTGTGGCGTATCATCCAACGTTGAGCAAGCATTACATACATTTCCTTCGATTGACAGCCGAGGCGACTCGAACAAGATCAGGCGTGAAGTAAAGCAATTAACGTGGCAAGACGGAGGTAGTGAATGATATGTGACTAAGGTCATATCATTCGTCATAATTTTGCCATCGCAGCCAATGTTCCCCACGCAACCCTACAATAACAGATATAATGTATAAATGAAGCTCTCTGCATAAGAAGTATACTTTATTTCACGCATTAGGCAGGTTTAGTTTAAAGCAAAGCAACCGTCGATAAACAACGCCTACTAAACTAAACTATAAATTACACTGTTTTGTTTTGATATTTATAATCGAGTAACTAACTAGATGAATTCCTGATATTTGTCCAGAAGTCATGTTGTTAAAATTTTATATGCGTTCCTGATCGATTGCACTAGTCAAGATGAGAACAAGAATGTTCGACACGTCGTAAGTTTAAATAAATCATGATGCACTTGTGTATGAGGCACTTACACGTGTGCCTAATTAATCATATTTTCAAACGCAGTATTAAGGCGTTTAATAGTATGACCTTTTATCATTAAGCACATCTTCGCAAACGTTTTGAAATAGTAATTAATATTATTTTATGATAGGATTATCATGGCCTTAATGAGTACAATGCGAAACACTTTGATTACACTCTAAGCAAAATAATTCAGAAGACGTATACGATTTATTTTCCTTTCGTTAAATATTAAAGACTAAACTGGTGGCAGTACTGTCAAAATGTTGATAAAGACTCCGTTATTATTGTACCCCAACTGTTTATCGGACAAAGGGAACAGGAAAAAAGGCACACTATTCTGTTATTGCTTGAACAATTATATATTCCATACTATCGACATCAAACAATCACAGCATTTGTTCAAATATATATTTATGGAGCGAATATTTGTGCATTAACAAATGTTTTAGCGCTTTTATAAAGGGCGCAAACATGAAGTGCTTACTAACGTTTAATAGGTTTTAATATGTTCCTGATTTAAGATTGCAGATTGGTCTTGTTATGATCTGACGATATAACATTTTTTATCAACTTAATTTTGTACGTGTAACTATTAAAGATTTCACATCACAAGGGTGGTAGATCTGTGAAGTAAGCATTGTGACTGTTTTCTTACATATCGTTCTGGCGTGGTAGCTGGTTTGAAGTTGGTCGCCAACACGATAAAACGAAATAATGACACATATACACGAACAAGACGACAAAGTGGGCTATACAAGTCATTATTTTCGTATTGGTGCCATTTTTGTCGTTCTATTAGTTTTGTTTGTCGCTCTGGTGTCTTGTTGTGTTGGCATAAATACACATATACACTGCATTCAATTGCTATAGAGTAAACCGATTAAGATGAACACACCCCATTCCAATGATATAGGATAAAGGCATTTTCTGCATATGTTATTATTTACAATTGTGTACGTAAAGGCCCAAAAGCAATCTCGCAAAAAGTATTAACTGAAAAGCGATCCGGAACATATTATTGCGAACATTGCCCTTGTGAGCGGTCAAAATGACCAACAGGTTCAATACACGGTTGAATGTATTTGGATAATGATCAACCTTTTATTGTTATATATAGACTCTTTAACAAAAATTTAACAAATAGTGGTTATTGCTTTGTATTGGATGCATAATTGATTTGCGGCATATACTTTAGACATACAAACCTTAAAAGAAAGATGCAATCATACAAGTGACATCCAGATCTCAGGAGAAGGTCGAGCGATTAAGCAAACGTTATTAATGTCGGACAATTATAGGTCCTTAGTATTAACTAATACCACATCATAAATAGTCTGCAGGCCTATTTGCATTCCTAGGCTGAACGATCTCGTGGAGACTTTACAACCGAAGATAAAGACTTAAAGGCATGCATGCGTACACTATTACCCTTAATGCATGTTTAAACATTTGCTTGTTTTCTACATCAATAAGCCAAAATGTAGATCCCTTGCATTGTAAACTCATAGGAAACGGACAAACAAATCCAATTATCGGATGGAATCTCTTAAACCAAAAGGCGTCACTAACAATAATGAAATCGACATAGAAAGATCACCGCAAGGGTGTGTCTACTTACGTACAAAGTCAATTAGAGGGAGCATATATCAAATTAAATCATTCAAGGGAATATCAATGATATTGAAAATTTATTGTATAAACAGGTTCAGCAAGACAGNGGGGGGGGGGGGGGGGGGGGGGGGCATAGTCCGTCGGGCCATTATCATGTTGCCGTAGCTATTATCAAACCGTGTCCCAGGTCCGCAAATATCTCACACATATATACACTCCATTTCAACGAAATCAAATAATAGGAATAAATAAGAAATTACGCACCTTGTGATACGATTAGTATTAACAATTAAATCGGTAATGGCGATAGAAAATAAAATTGCTTAGAAATTGAAAATCGGAAATTTGAAATCTTGGGCGGGAACTAAAGTATAGTTTTAACGACTATGCGCCGTTACTAGGCTTTACAAAGCCATTCTTCATGTATGGCAAGGACATACATATTACGAGACACAAAACAAAGGCACTAGAGAAAATATACACGTACATAACAAACGCATAAACATGAATTAAACTGAGGTCATCGCCTTAAACCTCACATAATGTTTTGTAGGACATGAACGTGTTAATAAAAATTAACCTCATATCATCACAATTCAAAATAAATAACACATAACATTCCCATAATAATTAGCTATAAGGCGTTCAGTAAGCATTTCACTTGCGTTTATATTTCTGAACATTTATGAAACATTTACTGATTTCCTTTGTTTGTGTGAGAATAAATAACGGCATTTAACAATTTAAATCATCTTCAATTTCACGTCATAATGTTGTCTCTGATGAAAAGTCTACAAAAGTCTCTCCTGTTGGTGCAGCTGAAATGTTACCTTATAATTAGAGTTGGCTAGCTAATAATAGCCATTATCTCATCACGTATTTGAGCTATCTAAAAATAATTACAAACACTAAAGTGGGATTTCAAAACTGCTATATTTAGTTGGAAATCCTATGGAATTACCATTTTCACACGCCTAAATAGAAATTTCGTAAAAGATATTTAAAAAAAAAATGATTTGTCGAGTGTATGACCTGTTTGTTAAGAATAAACTTACCCTTGACATTCAAACATATACTAAAAATCTGCATCGCTGGATGCCCCAATTCACGTACAAATGTTTCGATACGTGTAATGTAATCCCTACGAAGGTTGATGACCATCATGGATACTTAAATTATTACGTTTTGAAAGTTCTTTTCATGATAAACATAAAGATAAAACATATTTTGGTTACATGATGATATGATAATATAATGCATTTACCCTTTAACGAGACAACTAAATGTTCGTACTCGTTAATCTGAGAAACAATACGAGCTGCCAAAGAGATGCACCTGGTACCAAAGACTTAAACAATTGCACAGTTGAATAAATGGGATCCCTCACATATGTTTTAGAAATTAAGGTCAAAGAAGTTCGGCATAAAGGAACAACAAAAAGGGTAACTTAATCCTTCGGACAGGGAAATCCTTCAGACAGGGTAAATGTATCAACATAATAATAAAAGTTTGGACCTACAATCAAAGCGTTTTGATTGCAAAGTTTGTAAATTGAATTTCTATGGCATTTACATGTATAAAAGTTCGAAGTCTTCTTAACATTCATACGCTCCCACTGATTTGATGTGAATCAGTGTCTGTTTACTCAGGCATTTTTCTGGCCATTTTGGGAAAAATGCAATTTCAGGATTGGGAATCTTTTCAAGCGAAAAGACCACTGCTCTTTGGAAAAACTCATTCAATATAACTTTTAATAATAAATAAAATTATAGGAACGCATTCATATAATGTATAGTCACATACTTTTTAGATGTATATGAAATAGAATTGAGATATAATAATAATTGGAGATGTTTTTTCTCTTTTTCTCTTTTAAAATTGGGAATATATTTTCACATTTGGCATTTTTTTACAATTTCGGTTTGGTAATGTTTAAACGACCCGTAGATACGCCAGGAAAAGGCCTGTCACGCTAAATATCTCGTACTTTGATAGTTCGCCAAATGCTCGATCGTTTTTGTTTCTACAGTTCTACTTAAAAGTTACGAAACAATTCGTACATGGATTCGTCTTCAAATTCATTCGATGGATTTAAATAATGAAAATGTATGGATACAACCGGACTGTGTCGATCTTTAAATATTTATTGATGCAAGGGTTGCTAAGTTTGAGGTTTGGCAGGCCTTTCATACTTTTAAAAACCAATGCTATTCATTTCCGTTCCACGGCAATGACCACATCTCCGATATTTGTTATATCTGTTTATGTTGTGTTTTTTTTTTATAAAGATAATTGTACTTAAGAGTATAAGCAATTTGTTACTTGAGCTTCATTTTTCATACTCCTGTAGTTATTGATAAGTATGTATGTTTGAGGTGTTATTACGTAAAGTTAACACTTTACTTATAGTATATACGTCATTGAATCAATGACTTCATTGTTTGAGAATAATGAGATAAAATACAGCTAAACGTTAAGGAATTGTGAATCAAATCTACCACCGCATATGTTTAATTAGGTTGATATGCACATTCTGGAAAGGGTTTAATTGTTGATGTGCCAAAGCTAAATGTACGATAAACATGTTGTTTTTTTTATTTGCGTGCAACGACATGTTATTAATTAAGGTTATTTTGATGTGCTACCCATACTGTTGAACAAACAGATAAAGTTGACAGATAATAAAAATTCCCATTTTCCAATGAAATTTAAGCGAAATTTGTATTCAAAACAAACTAACCCACGATTGTCGTGGAATTTAACACTGATAATAAAAAAGTATATAATTATGACTGCACATACCCAATTGTATATTTTTGAACGCGTTTATGGTCTTGATAAATTAAATATAAACAGTTTGCATATTTCTTAAACTCATTTCTAATACCGACGTCTTAATAAAACAAAGAAAATGTGTGCTTACATGAATAGTTAGCAAACACACATTGACTGTTTAACCCGAATAGAAATGCACAATAAAATAAAAATAAGAAACTAGAGCAAATATAAATAGGCTTGCAAAGATAGAACAAGCTAAAAACTAACCCATTCAGGTCCTTGTTATCCGGGCATTATCTTATGTCAACTGCGGTTAAGAACCTACGAACCCTTTAAGGGAATCCCACACATAATCTCACTTATGGAATCCCAAATAATGTTTTCCAGTTGGTTTCCCAGATGTGATATTTACAACTTCCTACGGAAAGAAGAACCGTTAAGATAAAAATACGAACAGCTGTTTCTTGGCCTCGCTTTTCAACAGTAGAAGATGGATTGATAAAGCAAGGATCATATTATTTATATTTAATCTGTTGTTGTTGTTTTTTCTCAAATTATTTTATACCTTTCCAAATTCGAGATTTTTCAATACATTAATCACTGTTAAAATGCCAAATATGTATGTTGCTGCATGCACTATTCACAAACATAAAACACGTCGAAATGTTGTTTTAGTGGAAGATGGTTTCGCAGATGCGTGAACATTGATATAATGTTTTACGCAGATATAGAAACTGTGAGAGTACATGTATCGAATGTATCTAGTTTTCAACATGAAGATACTTTAAACAAGAAATATCTTTAAAACGATATTCGGCGTTCATTGCAAACACGAACACGTGTTTATCTTTCATCAGGCGTAAATCAACTATTTAATTAACTTTAAATGTTTATTGCATACATTTTTCGTAAATTGTATACGGTTTATTATGGTACATATCTCTAAGTTTTCACGTATATATTCTATTCTATTTTTTTTTTTTTTTTTACAGCTATTGTGTCCATTTACTTATACAGAAAATATTCGCCACACACTCGTGCAATTGGATATGAACGTCGCATATGTGTGGTCAGATAACTGAACGTTTTTCCTCATATCATGACACTATAATTGGGTGCGAAAAAAAATGGGTACGAAAACAAATTTGGGTACGAAAACAAAATTGCGTACGAAAAAAAAATGGTACGAGAACATTTTGGGTACGATTTTTTTTTGGGGGGGGGGGGTACGGGGAAGTAGTACCCGTGGACCTCTCGATAAATTTGAATGAGGACGGGAACGAAGCTGCCTTTACCTTTATCAATGACCCTGGGTTGGGTACTGTGGACATGGATGGTCGAGATAGACCGTGTTGTCATAAGAGATGTTAAGTATTAATTTCAAGTCAATTGGTGAATAAATGAAGAAGTTATGTAAAAAGAAAATTTTGGGCCCCACCCCAACCCCCATCGGCCACTATCTTCTCCAGAACTATAGCACTAGAACCTCGAAACTTACACCCATGGTATCTATGAGCATATTTGCGACGGTGCACTATTTGGAATTTGATCTGATCCCTGGGTCAAAAGTTATAATCATGTGCGTCGCATGTTGTTAGTAAAATGAGTTTTTTACCCATTTTACCCATTTTTTTTAACCAAAACTTTTGACCCAGGGGCAGATCAAAATTCCAAATAGCTCACCGTCGCAAATATGCTCATAGCTACCATGTGTGTAAGCTTCAAGGTTTTAGTGCTAATAGTGTAGGAGGAGATTGTGTCCAGGACGGACGAACAGACCGCTGAGATCAATACAAAATCCCCACTCTTTTAAATGAGAGCTTGACAATCGTTTCGTGGCAAATGTATCATGTTGAGTAGAAAACTATGAAATCGATTCCACAGCAATGAGTGTAGGAATTTCGCTCCATCAAATAGAACAAACAGAGTTAAAATGTACACTGTGTGGTTTTTATTACACTTATCACAACTCTAGACAGATGCGTTATACAGATGATGTTATTTTAGTTTTATACTAGCATAATATATACAACAAAAAGTTGACAACATTGTGTGACTGACATTAAGTAATTTTAGACTAGCACAAACAGTCGGAATGCAATTTCATTATTAATATAAAATGGAATTGCACGTATCTTATCATCGAGTATACCTGTAGTAAATGATAATGTATAAATGCCATGCTATGCGAGGGCGTTCACTAATTATCGTAGAAAAATAGCATGGATAAAATTTTATATGTTATTGTTGCATTTGTATAGCACCCTTTTCAAGTAATTTTTGATACAAGTACAATGTCTCAAACATGAATTAATTTTGTAATACAAAATATATATAAGAGGAACCAGAGCACGTTCAAGTATTTCTTTTAAGTGTTGTTTTGCTTAAATGGTATGTTCATTTATTCTGAACGTAAATAATTGAATGCGAAAAATAACACATATGTCTACGTAATCCCACATGAAATCACTGAACAAATGCAATGAACGGATGTTTCATAACATATTTAGAAATATATTAAGAATATGGTCACTTTCAACTAAAAAGCAATCATCGCACTGTGAGATGAAATAGCGAGGCATAATAATCTGATTTGTTGTTTCGTTGAGGCGCATCTGACGTCTACACAGACTCCACAACCCCGGATAAATAAAACAAGTAACGACGTCGTAATACATAACTTAAAAAGCCGTGATACATAACGGTTGATGGACGCTCTCTTCAAGCATAGCTTCAATATCATAGCCGATAACTTGTGATCATGCTTACCAAATTCCATTCCACCGAGTAAGCTTGTATCGATGTTGGTACGATGTCTTTTCTTATCGAAATCTGAAATGTCCATACATTGAAAAAATAGAGCGCAAATATATCAGAGCTTTCACCCGAACGTTAACACTTGCTTAATGACATATTACAATCGAATTCACAAATTTGATGGACTGAATTCGTAAAAAAGAGAGAAAATCTACTTCATGTCATGGACGTCGACAATGGTTATACAGAAATAAGGTTAATTAGTATGTGATTGTTCAAAGTGATGTTTGAAGTACGGAAAACCTCAAAATGCAAGACGCAACTTCTATAAGAAGGTAAACAAAACATATGGTATTCAATGCATTAGTTGGGAATCTTACAAGTACTTCAAACTATATTTTCTCACAATTTGTGCTTGCTTTAAATGGAATAAATGACAAAAATAACGATTAGTTCACGAAATAATAAAGCCGGCTTGGCGGGAAGCTTAGAAAATGCACGTTGCGTATTGCGTTATATACATAATAACGGAATCTAACTGATTGTATCGTCTTCGGAGGGTGTCTGAATTTAAAGAGTGTGTCCACATTACATTAACTACTGTATGAAGTAAACGCGGTGTGTTTAATTGAACTGTAAAATAGTAATGTTATTTATTCGACAATCTTACAACTTAAGCATACATTTTGAAACACGTACCTTCATTAAACAGGGACTTCCCTGTTTTGCTATATGTGAAACAATGAACCACGAATTACATTACAAATAGGAAGCAGTCTCCGGGTGATTTTATCCATATAAAAAGTAACAGTACAAACAATATTTCTTTTCCGTACTAATATAATATACACATACTGATTTAATAGGGAGATTAGGTAAAATAAATACTCATGAAACATATTGATATTATTAATTGAAAAATGTATATACCATACTATCGACATTAAACAATCACAACATTTGTTCAACTACATATTTATTGAGCGAATATTTGTGCCTGAACACATGTTTTAAGTGCTTTCATAAGGGAGAAACAGGAATTGCGTACTACAGTTAATATGTTTTAACATGTTCCTAATTTAAGATTGAAGATTGGTCTTGTTATGATCTGACGACACGAGTCAGAAAATTATCATCAGCGTCATTTTGTACGTGTAACTATTAAAGTTTCCACATCACAAGGGTGGTAGATCTGTGAAGTAAGTATGGTGACTGATTCCTTCCATATCGATCTAACGTGTAAGCTGGTTTTAAGTTGGTCGCTTACACGATAACACGAAATAATGACAAATATACCCGAAACAAAAACGATACAAATGGGCCACAAAAGTCATTATTATCGTATTGGTGCCATTTTTGTCGTTCTATTCGTTTGTGTGTGTCGTTCTGGAGTGATGTTGTGTTGGCATATATACGCATAAACATGTACACTGCATTCCGTTGTTATAGAGAAAACCGACTTAAATGAACACACTCCATTCTAGTGCAATAGGATAAAGGCATTTTCTGCATAGGTTATTATTAACATTTGTGTACGTAAAGGCCCAACAGAAATCTCGCAAATGGTATTAATTGAAAAGCGTTCCGCAACAAATTATTGTGAAAATTGCCGATATGAACGGTCAAAATGACCAACAGGTCCACTGTTCAATGACCAATAGGTTGAATGTATGTGGATAGTGATAAAGCTTTATATTGTTATATATAGACTCTCAAACAAAACTGTGTGGCATATACCTTAAACAGACAAACCTAAAAAGCAAGATACAATCATATATTAAGTGACATCCATATTTCAGAAGACGGTCAACCGATTTAGCAAACATGCGACAAACGATATGAATGCTGGATCATAATAGGTGCTATAGTAGTAAATAAAAACACATCGTCATAAACAGTCTTCAGGCATATTTGCATTTCAGACTGAACTATCTTGTGGAGACTTTATAACCGAAGATTAATCCCTGCATGCGTAAAATTGTACCCTTAACGCATTTGTAAACATCTGCTTGTTTTCTACATCAATACACGCACATGTAGATTTAAAACTCATAGTAAACTGACATACAAATCAACTCTTATCAGATGGAATCTCTTTGATCAACGGGCGTCACTAAGATTATGAAATTGACATAGAATGATCACAACACGATTGCGTCTACTTACTTTCCAAGTGATTTAGTGGGACACACACACATAACTTATAAATCATAAATCATTCAGAAGAATATTAATGATATTGAATATCATATCTGATAAACAGGAATATCAAAACAGAGTTTGGGTGTGGGGGTGGGGTGGGGCAGAGTCCGTAGGGCCATTATCATGTTTTCGTGTATATTATCAAACCACCGTTTATTAATATCACAAAAATACATACAGTCTATTTCAATGCAATAACATAACGAACTGAATGAAAAATTATGCACAATGTGATACGAACCGCATTTACAAATTAAATCGGTAATTGCAATACAAACGTCAATTGATTGAAAGTTAAAGTGAGATTTGTTTTGTTATATGTCTGTTGGTGTTAATAAAGAACGACACTGAAGTGGTCTAACTACTTTAAATAAGCACCAATATAATAGTATGTGATTCAATAGGTTAAACACGATAGAAAACTGGTATGAGAGAGGGCTCAGAGCTCCAGTGTCTGCATGTTTTATATGTACAGACAGCTAGGTACATCACGTGGCTTAAACCTGGTAAACTCTATAATATTCGAACATCGCCCCCTTCAAATTAATTTCAAGTGAACAAATCTGTAGCAATCATTTGCCACGGATACTCTGGTAGGTCATGTCAAATAAGGGGTTCTTTCGCATTTGAACTGCGATGCTCTAAACAGACAGGACAATTGAGCACCAGCTGTTTGATACCACTTGAAAAACGAGGCCAAAACTTCACGGTTTCTGCTCTTTTCAAGCATTTTTCTACTCCCATGTGACCCATATGAACAAGTTTTCAACGATGGCGGTATCACAATTCTATGACCTTTCATGATAATACCATCACTGATGCTTAATTCATCTCTGTAACACCAGAAATATGTTAATGTGGAAGGACATTGACTCTTGCAATTAGGCCAACCCGACAAAATTGTTTGTTTCAGTGTAACCATTTTAGCTTCTTTTGCAGTTTGATGCCTAATTTCTTGCATGTTTCTTTCACTAACTGGTATACTTAACATTACCATATTAACCTGAATGTCGGCGTTTTCGGATAATTCCGGGAATGTATCCAACAGTGGTTTCCTAGACAATGTATCTGGGACGGGAAAATCTCTACCCGGACGATATTTTACTTCAATATTGTATGGCTGCATTTGCAATAGCATGCGCTGCAAACGAGCAGGTGCGCTTTGAAGCGGCTTCCTAAAGATAGGAACAAGTGACAGGTGGTCTGTTTCTATGGTAACATGTCTACCATAAACCCATTGTTGAAATCGTTTTAGACCAAACAGAATTTCTAAGCACTCTAATTCAATCATTGCATAGTTCTGTTGACTGGAGGTGAGTGATTTGCTTGCAAAAGCAATTGGTCGACATTCCTGCAAAAGAGTAGCACCAAGACCTATTCTAGAGCTATCTGTTTGCAAAGCAAGAGGTTTCTTGTGATCATAATACCCTGAGACTTGACATGGCTTTGTCAACAAATCTTTCACTTTGGTAAATGCTTGCTGCTGTGGTTCTAACCATGGGAATGCCACATTTGTTTGCAAGAGTTCTCTTAGAGGACTTGTTATCTCAAATACTTAAGGAGCAAACCTAGAAAGATAATTGACCATGCCCATAAATGTTTGCAACTCTCCCTTGTTTGATGGAGGTGACATTTCTGTGATCGCAGCGACCTTTGCTGGGCTGCAGACCTTCAGAAGATATTATGTGTCCAAAATATTGAATTTCTGTGACACCTGCTCCTTTTTTCTCATCATTAAAAATAACACACCGTCTCACGAGCTCTTGCTAGCACTGCCAGTAGATTTTTGTCATGCTCTTCCCTCGATTTTCCACTCGCACAGATGTCATCCACAATGCTTACGACACTATCTAGACCTTCAAAACATTGGTCCATTCTACGAATTCTACTAAGACAAAATGGTAACCTGTGGTATCTAAATCTTCCACACTCAGTGTTAAAACAAGTGATGTATGATGACTCTTCATCAAGGCATACTGACCAGTAACCTGACCTAGCATCTAGCTAGGTGAAATACTCTGCACCTGATAGTGGGAGAACGACACTGAAGTGTTCTAACTACTTTTAATTAGCACCAATATAATAGTATGTGAATTGGTTTAATACGATGGAAAGATGAGAGAGCCCAGAGCTCCAGTGTCTGCATGGTTTAAAGGTACAGTCAGCTATGTACATCACGTGACTTAAACCTGGTAAACTCTATAATATTAGAACAAGACTGCACGATTTTGTCAAATATTTATGAATTTATATTAAATGTGTAAAAAAAAATTATACATATATTTCAATATGAATTAAAATAAAAGTTAAGAAGAACATGTGTCGAAAAATGTGAAATAAGCCAGATATTTAATTCTGAAATCGAAAATGTCTGTAAAGTCGAATTCGCCAGCATGTTTATCATGCATGTACGATGTGAATCTAAATTTAGTTTTAGTACAGATTCGTTCATACGACACAAAGGCACAATTTAGTTTTACGGATTATTTTAATTTCCTGCAACAATGTCTAGTATACGACACACGAACACTTAATCCGATCCTAATAAAAAAACGAATGCTTCGGTTATTGTAGGATAATATGTACGAAATATCTTCGTCGGCTCGGGGCGCTAATTTGTCTTTGCTGCATTTATGCAATTCGTCTTCAATGTATAATTGTTCTTGCCTATTTTGTGTTATTGTAACATATTTTTATCAATATATTACAATTTAACACATATACAAATCGAGCAGTCTCACTTTAAAAATTGGACATTTTTAAAGCCTGTGCGGATCATAGAGAATTGTGTTTTTAAGACCGTGCAGCGTGTACGCGTAACTAGACGTCTGGAAAAAGTCATTAATGCCAACATTATGCCGCGAAATTGAAAATGATTAAAATTGTGAAAGTTTATTTTTTGTTATTTCCACACAAACAAATTAAAAAATTAAATCAATGATTGTTTCATAAATGTTAAGAAATGTAGGAGCAATAGGAACAGCACGCCAACTATATAATTATTATGGGATTGTATTAAAATTTACTTTGAATCTTGATCCTATGAGGTTAATTTTTATCAAAACTTAAATGTCTTACAAAACATTCTGGACCAAGTGTGACGTGTGCGTAGCGCCTGGCACAAGTTTAAACCGCCAGTACTTTTGCATTTACCGTTTGAAGGCACAGTGGCAACTGTATTATTCATGTTTGTGTTTTTTTTTTATGTAGGCATGTGTTTTAATAAGTGCCTTTGTTTTTGTCTCGTAGTTAAAATCTTTTTTTGCCATATATGAAGCATTGCTTATAAAAAAGGCCTCTCTCCTGCTGGAGCAAAATATTATTTGGCTAGCTAATTATAGTCATTCTCTCATCAAGTCATTGATATATATATATAACTAATGACAAAATACGCAAGTGGGATTTCAACATTGCTATATTCGGTTTGACATCCAATCGAATACCATTTTCTCAAGCTAAAATAGAAACGCTACAAAAGACATAACAAGCATAGTGTATGCAATATCTGTTTTGTCGCTTGTATTTGCCCTTGACATTAAAACTCTGGATGCCCCAATTCCGTACATAATGAAACACAATTAAAGTGGGATCCCACACAATTGCTTTAGAAATTAAGGTCAATGAATTTTATAACAAACGTTAAAATGGTTACTTAATCCTTAAACACCACAATATTAGGTCCTACCTAAAATCAATGCATTTCGATTGCAGATTTTGTAAACTGAATTTTACTGACATGTAAACATAAAACGTACGATGGCTTCTTTAAATCAGCACCCTCCAAATAATCTGATCGGAATCAGTGTTAAGCGCCTTAATTATTTCTCTACATAAAGTTATTGACACGAATATTTGTTTGGGGTGCAGTTATGTTATGTTAATGTAATATTTTACTAAAATAACTTGAAATATATGAGTATCCAGAGATGAATTAAAGCAAAAAGACAAGGATTTATTTATAAAAACTTCCCTTACATATATTAAATAATTAAGACACGAACATACCTAGAGAAACAACGGATATGCAAGACATTATGGTATAGAAGATCAAAACCACTGTTCTATAGTATTTCCGTTTTATTTTCACATCGCTATAAATGTATACATATTATATCTTTTTGTATAATGACAGAGTTCGGCATGGAAATAGTTTGTAAAACTAAGCACATCATTTTCTATACAAAGCTTTAATTTTTTATATGCAAATCACATCGCGTTTGCAAAGATAAACGTTTAAAAAATGTATGCTTTTTTTTTCTTTGCTCACAACGGCATACTACACTTTAAATTATTTTATGTTTGCAATTTCAACTGGTTTACAGACAAAAAAAAGTTGACAGATAATAACATTTCTAATTTTATCAAAACATTTGAGAGAAATTTGTTTCCAATACAATCTTGTGTGCCATTGTCCTTGATTTTACAACTGATAATTTAATAAGTAAAAAATATGGATATACATGTATCACTAAAAAGTCGTGACAGACAAACATTGATTGTATGATAAGACAATGGTTGGTTTCTCACTGTATTTTATAATACGAACATATTGTGCGTCGAATGCACGGAGTTCACTTTATTACTTTAAACATATGCGTGCGTTTGATCTTGAATATTTAAAGTTTTAAAAATACATTTTATATTTCTTAAATATCATACGAAAACACACATGACATTACAAGGCTATATTTGCATAAAGTCTTCTTGGCCGATTTTAACTGAAAAACAAGTTTTTATTGTAGTGTTTTTTTTTTCAGGTAAATGTCAACGAAATGTTTTTTGAATTTATATCAAACTTTCTGTCGTTTGAAATGCGTTATCTGCAATTGTAAATTGGTTCGCGGATTGGCGACAACATTTCAGAACCTTGGGTGGTTGCATACACGCAATCTAACATATTCTGATAACTACTCGTATTTAATGCAGCATCGTTTCCTTTATTATTTTTTTCAATATCAGCTGAGATAAACATCAAAACAAGAAGATCATCGGCGATTGTTGATACAACATCTTCCAATCGTCTTGTGAACAAAAATCGTCAAAATGAAGACGTATTTATACCACCACACATACTGCGATTATACTCTGATGACCTTACATTTGCGTCAGCTGAACATGACGTGACATATGGGACTTAAACCTGTGGGTTTCCAAAGAATGACGTACTTACTATTGAAAAGAGTGTCATATGATGGGATCCATACCGTGGAATCCTAGAAAACTAATCAGATAAAAAGAACATATTTACTCACGTCATCTTCACATTAAACATGATAGTGGATCAGGTGTTTCTATATACATGTAAAGCAGTACACGTCAGAACTTTTGGCGCATCACCAAAAGTAATATATCTTCAAAGGATTGGGCCAAATGGTTGAAGTACGAGTACATGTATTGAATTTGCCTTCCCAAACATGCCAAATAAAGTGTCATGGTTATATGAATCACGGGTGGTATTCAATGGCTTGTCTACTCTTTTTCCTTTTCATATTGCCGTATTTAAAAATAAGACAAATATCATGCTCCTCGAAAATATCAAAGTCAGATCAATAAAATTGTGAAATAATGTTATCGTTTTATTCGTATTCACTGTAGTAGCGCTACTTATTTGCAATCGAATTCAAACATGTCACAGATGACAATCCAAATGTGTTAATAAAGACATTATTTGTGAGCGGAAAAAAAGAAGAAAATATAGTTAATTTGACAAATCTCCCATGATATTTTTATCTGCAAATGACCGTTATCTGGTACGCCACTCTTGTTCGTCAAGAATCGACATTAAAACATGTGATATGAAAAGAAAGCTGTGTGTTCATTTTGTTGGATTAGTCACCGTTTTTAACAGTATTTTAGTCATATTACAATGGTCAGAGTACCAACTCACACTTTTTCTTAGAAAGCTGGTTAACCAGTACTGAGTACTAATACTTATGTCAGTATCTGACAACTGCCCTACTTGAATCAGAGCTAGGGGATTTACATATGTATATTATTATATAAATAATAGTCGTAGAAGTATTTCATGACCAGTACCCACACAAGTCATGTATTTGAAGTACATCGCTCTCCAAACTGAACAGACCGGTTCGAACAGTCAATAACATGTCAGTCATGTGGATAAGATAACGTTATCTTATATCAACAAACAATGACCTTTAACAATAGCTGACACAAATATGTTCATATAAAAGGCAATAACTGTATGAAAAATTATATAAAGAATCTGTAACGTGATAGAAACAAACCTGCCTCAATTAGGTCTTCGCAAAAAGTAAGTTTATTTGTTAATTTCGATTATATGTTGATATATAACTTATGATTACTGATTCAGGAACGGCAACCAGAATCCTAAAGAAAGCAAAGTTGATATTGTTCACATTTCAACCATAATCAAAACATAGGAAATCGAATAAAACACAACATTGTTTTCTTTGTCCTGTAATCAATGTTTTGTTTTAATTGTATTCTTAAAATAGAAATCGTTAGGAAAAATCTGATCCATGACATTTGTTGGCATCTCTTACGTGGGCTACCAAAATGAATCATGTTGTGGGCTTAAGTACACATATAACAAAATCTCGATGTGACAATGAAAACGGAAATCACGATTAACGCCGCAATTCTAATAATCATCAATGATGTAACAGATAGAAATTCAATCGTTAACACTTATTATATTGTGTCTACTGAAATCCTGTCCATATATATAATGATTCATTTTAAAAGGGAAGTATGACATTCTTACGCGGTGAATTTCGTCACAGGGCAAACAAGTAAAATGATTAGTATGACACGGAATTACATGATGAATCGCTTGATTTACGGTGGTTTCCCTACCTTGAGTACCGAATAAGTTAACAACAAATTATAAACGTTTATGAGGTAAAGTAATCACACCTGCGGAAGACATGCCTAACGTGTCATTAAGATTTAATGGTTTTAAATGCGGACACGAAATAAAAAAGCATACTTGGGCCATTTTAAGGGGGTTCTTAAATTTCATATGCAAATATGTCAATTTTGATTGGAGGGTTACTTTACTCTTGTCTGTTTTTTTTTGTTAATAATAGATGTCATTGATACCCAAATAAACAGCACAGGGGCGTAGGTAATGGGGGGGCAGGGGGGGCGGCCGCCCCCCCAATATTTGGGCTAGTCATTGTTATATAAATAAAACGTAAAATCCCAAGAAAATCACCGCCCCAAAACCAGTATTTTTGTAATCACGCGCTGTCAGTGCAGAAGCCATGTGTCCTCTCTCCGTCTGCTCTGAGGTTGCCAATAGTGATGTGTCAATATCCATTGTTAGGTGTCATAAACTAGGGGCCGGGGAAAATGTCATTGCGTTAATTGTTTTATTGTTCTTTTCCGTGATTAAACTGTCGGTGCTTTGATTAAGGACAGGCTATTCTTTTAATTTTAATTGATCGCTTTAATTCAAAGGTAACTGCCACTTAAAACAATTTTGAGTAAATATACGCGTGAAAAACATTAATTAGTTTGAAAATAGTTTTGTTCTCTAAGTATAACAGTTATTATTTGATAAGAAATCATTGAAACAATATCATATATGTAATTGTTTAATGTTCAAAATGAGTATTCCTAATCAGCCTCGAAATTTTGCGTTTCCTAAGCGTACATTCGGGAAGGAAAAGCCATAAACATTTACTTAATTTTATATTTTAATTAGCACGAGTTTTTGGAAAGAAAATAATAACTGTTGAGATTTCTGGGTCGTGGGCGGCGGCATTGGACAAACTGATTTCATGACAAACTCAGAATGAGACAAAAATCGAGCATTTCTATCAACATGAAAGTTCCCCCAAAACGGACCATATTAATTGTAATTGTAATTTTTTTCAGAACCACGGGAGAGGACAACCCTCTCAAACGAACCCCTTTATGTTCCCAGTACAGAAACTGGACCGCCCCCCCAATGTTTGGAGGTTATCTACGCCCCTGCAGCAGTAAGTTGATAATTGTTTGAACTTATTTTGCACACGACCGTATTCTTCCATTTTAATTTTGTGTTAAATACTTTACGAAGTTATCTGAGCGAAACAATAGTTTTAACTAATTTGTAATAAGAACAAAGTATCTAGTACGCATTTTGAAATTGAACTGATAGATTATGCAAGGTATTGGCCTTAAAATGCCAGTCAATAAGTTCCGTATCGTTATTCTAGTTAAAGAACACAAACTCATAGGTCAAGAACCATTATTATATAAACAATGTCAATGAAGTTTGGAAGTGTTATACAAAATTATTTTGAGCCCAATTCTACTAATATACCCGGACATAATTGTGTATAATTTTCCTTAAAAGTGTTCCGCTTCTTTTCATTTAAATATTGACACGTCAGGATTGGTCGCGAGGCATGATCTGTGTTTATAAAAATAAAACAGGGGAATACCCTCACGTTCGCTATAAAATCACGAATTCCTCGCTATGTAGTTTTCGCCTTGCCGTGCCGATTGTAATCAATTCTGCCTCGACTAGGTTTACTTTTAACAGGTATAGTTGTTTTATTGCTTTTCGTTAATCTCTTTTTGGAAACAGTTTTGAAAAAAAAGGCTTTTGTAAAATATTTGCAGAATAACATTTCAACCAACGTAACATCATCAGTGCCCATACCGATGATAGCATTTAACATTTTAAATTTTTACTTTCCTCCGGCTTATAAATATATATAAATAACAGATAATTAAGGGTAACACTGCGTCCAAATGTGTAAACTAACAGTGGCAACGTGATATATTTAATCATTTACTTAAACAGATTGTAATCATGTCATTATTTTGCAAGTAATACGGTTATTAACCCGATACTTGTAATAGTTCAACATTTTTTAAATGTCCACAAACAATTGAAAAGCGTTTTAAAATATAAAATGAAAATGTTCCTGGGTACAAATCTTCAAGCATTTGTTTATGTAAAAAGCGGTATTATATTTAGGATCTGGCATGAGTTGTCATATCATACCACATTTTATTATACGAGTTCAGGAATTGTGTTAGTTAGCGAGCCTTTCAGCTCTGGTTCCTGAGAAAGTGATTGACACTTTGCTGTCCCTTCTTCTGCGTTATTGGTCAAAAGAAATGTAATTAAAAAATAATAAACGGCTAAGTGTTGGTTATTGCGGTATAACCAACGGTTTGGAGTTCCGGTGCGTATGGACTATATCACCACTAGGTAGAAATCTAGCTCAAGCGCTTGTATATTGAGCACCGAAACGACAAAGCGTTGGCTAATACAGGAATAACATTTAGAAGCACAATATTTCGTTTGTACCACGAAAAAACGGTAAGGTCGCTTTTTACTACGACTTTTGTTTTTGTTGAGTAGCAACACTTAAAAAAAATAATTCGCTCGACTTTTCGATATTTTTTGAAAAGAGGAATATGTAAAGATTTAATATTTTGGAATCAAATAAAACACTGATACATAAAGTAGTTTATTATACTGGTTATTTAAGTCTAAGAATTGTGTGGTGAAAACGGGTCTCGGGTTCACGGCTTACCAAATGAGAATATGACGTGCCGACAAACCGTCGTAAACAAATCGCGGGGTTGACGCCATGCTCAGCGCAAAAAATTACTAGTTCTGATCAGAGCTCTGAAGCCGCTCTATCATATCCCTGTCGCCATGCACACCACGTAATGATGGTCGATTCGAATATCATCGTTATTATATATGACTTAAAGTCGTTATTTTTTGTTTTATGTAACATTGTTAAAAAATAAATAGTATATAAAAGTATAAAATTAGAAAAAAAGTTACAAATTACAAACTCCAGGTCCTGAATTATTTAAGTAGCGGCTGAAATGTCTACCTTTTAAAAGGGAAATTGCACTACACTTGAAGTTTGGGTGGGCTCAGGCTACTCTTATAACGAGAAATACGGATCCAACTGATGCACCGAAACGCCGAAATAGAAAACTTTGTCAGCCCACCGCGGCTTAATTCTGCCTCGTTTACAGTTGAAAGACAGTTTATTTCAGTATTCACTAAAAAATAATAAACAAACTTAGTAACGGTGACAAATGTTACTGAATTGGATCCGATTAGTTACAAACTAGAGCTGAAACAATTCTATTTCATTAAGGTCACTAATATCATTTTCTTGAATTCTTAACACAAGCCGTGTTAATAACATTTTAAGTAGTATTATATTGTCAATCATTCTATTAATGAATAACAAACTACTTTATCCACTGCAATATTACAATTTAAGAGCGTATTTTCACTAAATGTCAATATAAATTAATTGTATTTGGAAAGTACGTTAAAAGCGACCTGATATCGTGACTTTAGATTTGACGCCATACGCTTTTTTACAGTAAGTTCATACAACAATAGGGACGTCAACTTAATTTGACATTTAAAGTTAAAGTTTAAACCTATTTATTTTAGCTCGATTGCATCGAAAGCCTAAGGCTTATTTGAAACGCTCTCGAGTCCGTTTCCTGGGACTAGAACCAGTACTTGGTGTCTTTAAGGGGAGAGTTAAACAACGCTCCCACTGTGGGAATAATTCCTGACCTCCCGATCGCTAGGCGGACACCATATCCACTACGCCACGGCGACCGTTTAATTAATTTAATTAATTAATAATTAATTTTAATTTAATTTGCATGTATAAGCACACTATTTCACCGTACTTAACAACATATATATGACGTCATATTAATATAACATAAAATATTTCTTACATATACCATAAGCACATAGTAATACCAGAATTATAGATAGTTTACTTAATTTTGTGTTCGTGTATCTGTATAATCTAAAGACATTATGAATTTAAGTGTGTTGTCTCTGTAAAATATGTCTGATTGATTTCAAAGTGGTTACATTAAGAATGGAAGCGTTTTTCCTTGCCTAAATAATTTTCATTAAAAAGAAGTACAAGGCCTGTTTCTTTCTGTTTGTCATTCCATCTACACGTTTCTATTGGAAAATGATGGTAAGCTGTGCAGAGCTTTCGATTAGGTAAATAATAAACATTTATTACAATTAAAGGTAGATTTCAAATCGACGGCGGACGTATAAACGATCGTATGCCAAATCGAAAACCCCATATTGGTCAACAAATCTGTATACCAGGCTCTTTGAAACCTGGATCCGTTAAAATCGTTACCGACGTTAAACAATTTATATTGTGATTCGTAAGAATGTACTTACTGCAAAACAAAACAACACTATATTAGGATAATACCGAACTAATTAAAAATAGAAGTAGTAATAATAGTGGTAGAAGCATAGTATTTGCAGCAGTAGCATTTTTTCAGTAAAGTGCAACCGTGCGTTTCAACGGTTAGAAAACTGTCGGATCAGTGTGGGGACTTCATATTACAAACGCGCGGTTGCACTTTACTGAAAAAATACGTATTTGTTTGAAAATATCATGATACCTATAGAAAACTCTCGCGAATGAGCGGGCTCTCCACTTTATCCCATTAAAAATGATGAAATATTTAAAAAGACATCCTTAAAAATGTTACCTGGTGTTGATAGTTTTTTCCCAACACAGATCTTAAAAAGTCACATGGTATAGGCACCGTGGTAAGGTTAACGTGCACATTCCGATACTGCGGTGCTGTTCTTTTCAAAACAATAAAAATAGCATTTTACATATATTGAATGTAATAGTGTATGAGGGTTGAAAGGGACCTGTTCACGTTTTGATAAATTGACAAAATTGAAAAAAAAATCAGTTTAAAAAAATGTTCGTTGTAGTTATGTTTTTTGCAAGGAATCAGTAATACTGAACATGAACCATGCTCTAACATATTTATTATATGCATCTTTTGACGATTTAAAAACCTGAAATTATAAAGCGTTACAAACGCGAAACGATTTAATAATTTGGAAAATTCTGTTGTTATCGTTATATTCTTTGACATAACGAGGATTGCTCGAAAGGTGAGGAGATCGAGCCCTGGTATGGATTTTTTTTATATACTGGAGCCCTTTAATTCCGATGTTGACATTTATCAATTTAAAGCATTTAATGACAAACTTCAAAACATGCCAAAATCTGTGAACAAGTCACTTTAAGTTACATGCCATGAATATACATGAACCAGATACATATTTTAAATATGCATCATTGCACATTATGCAGGTAGAACAGTGCACTTCACCGGTTTCCCCAAAAAGTGTGAGCGCGCATGTCTATTTATAACATAATCTACCTTGATTAATACATGTAGTTACCGCTGAACTATGATTGGCTCGCTTGCGCACGCAGTGACTGACAGGATGGCCGATATTTCGTAACAAACAGTGTATTGGGATCCCCTTCAATTAATTCCGACCTTACATTATCAAATTGGTTTCCCGTTTGTAAAATTTGAAACAAGTCATGCGGCATTACGTTTTATCCGTGTTTTAGGCCGATTCGAACACAATGCTTATACAAACGTGATAGAACTGATAAAAAAACGATAACAGCTGTAAATAATATGTTGCTACTTGACAGAACAGCAGGTCAAGTTTGAACAGTCACGTGCAATTGAAGCGCATGCGCCGTGTACTGTTGCGAAAGTAAGATGAAATACAAAGATAACCGGGATCCATAATTATTTTACACTGTGGAAGTCCAAGGTCAACTAAAACAATCGCACAAATACGTTCCGATATACGCATGCAAAGAGAATGATTAATGGATGAATTATTATCATTTCAAGTATGCAATGTGTATAGACAAAATGGCGATATTGACAAAACTCGTGCAAAGCGCTGGCAAACAGCCAGAAACACCACTCCCGTTTAATAGTTTTATGGGATTGTTTTCGTTGCTCGCCCATGACATAAGCAACCTTTTCACAGCATATTTTCTGGCACGTACAATTACGACGCATTCCAAGCTATTGCAATAGGGATGAAAATATCGGCTAATCGGAAAAGGACTTAATTTAAATCTGACGTTGATGTCGGCAATATTTTCTTTTAAATGCTGGTCACACGTTTCAATGTTCATTGTCAATAAAGATATCGCAAATTACTGTCGAGCTTGAGATGCAATGCATGTGAATTTAAGATACCCTGTTGTTTTACGACTCGATCATGATTGGATATAACGTTTTAATTCAAGACATTGGTTTGCGCCGCGTTTCAGAAAATTGATTGAACGTGAGTTTATTATGGCAACAATCTGATATATTCGACTACCGGTAAACATAACTTTCGGATTTTTGTTTTATCTTTCGAAACAACAAAATAAGCACCACTTACGATTAACGAGACCGAAAGAGATCGTACCATAAATAAAATAATGAAATAACATGAATAGACACGCCGCTGATATCGGAAAACCAATAATATCTTCTGTAGTTAGTAAATCCCCCTAGGCGTGAATATTTAAATTGAACTCACAACGGACGAATTTGATACGTTAACAGGATTTACCGCCAGGCCCAAGTGTAACTTCAGTGGTTGTGTATTTATAGCTAAATGGAAAACCGGAGTTTTCTATTTTAAAGTGATATTTATAGTTGCCGTCGCTAAGTTCTTGTCTCAAACAATCGCGCAAAGTCTCACAACTGTCTCGACTAGGTTTTCTCTGTAGCAGGTATGTTTCGCACGATTTTTCGTGTGTGTGGTGCACGTAAAATGGGTGCGGACAACAATTTTCACGGGGATAAGAAATTCAGTCTACGTATCTGGCTAATTTTGCGTTGTCTCGCCTGATTCAGGGACCTATACACTAGAATTAATCGTTGAATGTGGTGCAGAGAAGGAATATTCATTAATGATAGTTAAAGAACGTGAAGGATGAATGAATAATTAACCAATCGAATAAGATAATTTTGCCTGACTTGGCACAATAGCAAATTTCTGGATTTTAACGGAAAAACTTGCAGAAGTAACACGATTTCTACTACTATTGACATGGCGTTTTTGCAAAAAACTACCAGATACTACTCAAGAGTTTTTGGTGGAGTTTTATAATGGCTAATACTGAGTGTTCAACTTACAGAAATTCAGAAAAACGAATGAATCAGCAAAAATAAATTGGAACAATTTTACGATTGCAATGCGTTATTTCATATAAAAATAAACGTAACGTAATTTAAACATCTACGCTAATTTTGATAGTTATTGATTTGACTAAAAACAAATAGTATATGCGGACATCCACATGGAGGGATAGATTTGGTGTACCTCGATACTTATATTATAATGACGAAACGGTGGTTAAACAGTGGATTGTAATCCAACTGGATCTTTTTAGAGCATGGTTTTCCCATGTGTGTGTATTTTTGGATTGTGCTAAATATAGACTGAAATCGGTTTTCCCCAAGCTAAAAATAATTAGTTCGCTGGGTTTCCATTAGTATTTAAATAATTTATAGAACGATTTACGTTGCGTTTGAATGAACAAATTGCAGGTTGTATTCTTGCACATACAGGAAAATATTTGTAATGTTATAGGACAAGACGGCCCCGAAATCTGATGGCGCATAATACTGCAGATGTAGTTGCAAACAAACAACGTCAGGAGACTCCGACTCCGAGCACGCTTGGAATCAGCACAATCAAGCCGAAGTTTCCGCACTATGCGCAGATTTCCAAGCGGTTCGAGTCGTTCGAAGAGGCAGCGAACCCCTGGCCGAAGCACTCCCCTGTGAAGATTGAGGACCTAGTTGAGGCAGGATTGGTGTACACAGGTATGTGGTCGTGGCATTGTGTCTAGACTAGTCACTTGTCAAGTGGGATTCCCAGACCATGGAATGATTATTTGGTTTTTCAGAAAATTGATTTGCAACTGTTGGAGGAGTCAACAGTGACTCAGCAAGTACTCAAACAACTACTATAAAAAGGGTAAATTGGTAAAGAATGAGTCTTGTAAAGGGAAATTTAAGAAAGAAAGAGGCTTAGCAATTTTATCTAGCCATTTCATCATCATGGAATCTTTAGAAGTTAACAATCATGACCATCAAACACCCACTCCCCATTACATGCTTTATTTTACATGTATATAGTTTATACTGTTATTTAGTTGGGAAGATATTTTAATATACATAGCATGATATGTAGAGGTATCATGCGACTTTTGTAACAAATGACCGGTGTACATATCTTTCAGGACATAATTAAAATTATATTAAATTAGTACTGCAATATCAATACTTTAGTTGGGGTTTACAGCTGGCAGGCACTTGCGATGTTCATGACTTGATATGTTCTGTATTTAGTACTTTAGTCTTGTGCAATACTTCTTGATCTCACTGACAGCATGTTATGACTTTTGTCTTACATTATGTTTTATTATACAACTTGATATGAATGTTACATGACAATTTTTAATTACTGTAGACAATTTCATTTGACATCCTACTTTTTTTATAACTCCTATGGTTTTAGTTCAGTTCTCTGTTATGTCATATTTGTAGAATGACTTGGAAAGTTTAATATCATTATGCCTATGTATGCATTATAATTTGTTATAATAATTTTGATAGTTTAATATTTACTAATTGTTTTACCCAAGTGTAATTATGGTTAAAACAGAACTTGAATGAATTCATGATTTATTGAGAATAAATATGTGCTATTCACTTAATTTCAGAATTGAAAAAGAGTAATTAATTAAATATAAACAAAAAAGTAGATATTCCAAATACCAACGGTAACCAACATGCAGTATGCCTAGGCTATGGTTAAGGCGGTATTTAAATTGTTATATTTAAAGAATGAGCTCACATTGACATGCGTTTTAACGTTAATAGTTGTTGATTGTAATGTGTAGTGTAACCCAAGTTTATTTTTGTTTTGTCATGTATATTGGACAGTTTTATTTAATGATAATATTGCTATACTGCCCACACTTTACATTGGTATTTTAACAATGGGTACAGTAAATAAATCTTAACAATAAAAAGCTTCAATACAAATGAAGTTCCTAATTTGCAGGCGTTGGCGACAGTGTTCGATGCTACCACTGCGGTGGGGGGTTGCGTAACTGGGAGGATGGAGACAGCCCGATAGAAGAACATGCCAAATGGTACCCAAACTGCCAACACGTCCTCATAGCAAAGGGGAAGCAATTCATTAAACAGATTGGATCTGGACAACGACCCGAGACTGATGGACAAATCCAGAATGTAAGCAGAAATTAAAAAATAATCAACATATGCCGCATTGATTTATCAATATGATCAACTGTAAATACACATTTTTATTTGATTGTGAATGTATTTAATAGAGTCAAATAATTGACAGTTGAACATACCCATTAATGCTTTCTACTAAATAGACTGAAGAGTGCTGGACATTTCATTAATTAAGTTAACCAACTGACTTGAATAAAAAACAAAACAATAAAAGTGTAAAACAAATGTGACTACATACATTTTAGTTTAGTAATAATGCTGTTGTGAATTGTTATGTATATTTTTTAATGTTCATTATAATGTCATAAATTGTATGTAATAAGTACCGGTATATACAGTTAAATAATTGAACAGAATCTTGAAGTTAAGAAGGCATAGCCTTAATTATGTTAAATACTGAAAAACAAGTGTCAGTATCTATATACCTTAACCAATCAGTATTTGAATTTCAGCAGCGGCCAGTGGTTCACAAGAAAGATCCATTTGAAAAGGACAAAATCATTATTCAAACATTATCGGAGTTCAAATATTCTGAAGACCAATCCAAACAAGCCATACAATTGTATATGCTCAAAAATGGAGGTAAAATATACACTTTTAAATAATATTATACTTAGTTAAAAAAGAAAGACAACATTTCAAATAATTTTTATTTTTAATAACATCAACAAGTTTAAACAGGCAGGTTTATATCAAATTTTGATATAAACCTGCCTGTTAAAACATGTTGTTGTTATTAAAAGTTGATATTGAAGTTGTTTTGTATTAGCTTTAATGTTTTTGATAATATTTTAGTAATGGTAATTGTTGAGAAGACACTATTATTGAGATCTTGTTGAAATATTTTTTTTAATTAGTGTAGGTAAACTGATCTGTTCAGGGATGGAAATTAGTGATTGCCTGTGAGCCCGGGGCAACTAGATTTTGACCCAGGCAACTCAATTTCAAATGTTGGTAGTCCAGCCGGGCAACTAGCTTTTTAAAAGCTTAAAAAAATTTAGTGCAATTAAATATTTTAAAACCATTGATTCATAATATTCATGTATTTAGGCCTAGGAAATGATTCAATCAGACTCATAATGAGACATAATGCATTAAATGTGTGTCATGTCATCAATTTTGTTGTTTAGGCCTTCTTTAAATATCTATTATTTTATTGTAAGAAAGTATAAGATACACCTGACACAACATGTACATAAAACTGGGCTCGTTACTCTTTAGCTGGGCAACCAAAATGTTTAAGATGGTTGCCCGTGCGGGCAACCAATTGTACAAAGTTAGTTTCCATCCCTGCTGTTCCAAGAAGGATAACTGTAATTAAAAATTAAAAAGCTGATATAAGAGTTTTCTCCCTTGCATTTAACACAATAACGTCTCCTTTAAGCTATCAACCAGTTTGTATGTGCAGAAAATGCTTAATATAAGTTATAACAATACAAGTTCTGCTATTATTGATAAACTTACATTACAAAAAAAAATATAATAAAAAGATCATTAAATATAAAATATCTTGGCTTTGGACTAATATATATAGTGTTTTAATCTTTAGGCAAGAAAAATTACGAGGCAAAAGATTTGATGGCGATTCTTATGGATGTCGATGAGAACCCTGAAATTTTGAACATTTTGAATAATCACAACGACCGAACATCAGAATGCAGTGAAGGAATGGAACGCATGACTGTAGATGATGATCCTGAAGATGAAGGTACATTTTAGATGCATTTTAGTTCGCAAAAAAAGGACTTAATTGATTGTCCTTAATTCAGATCAAGTTTCTTTTTGACATGTTTTAACTTGAACTTTCTGGTTTGAATCTATTCTAGAATGTTGTGGAGGTTCACTGTGACATAAAATGAATTAATTTATTATTAATGATTTAATTAATTGTAATGTAAACCGGTCCCGCCAGTGGAAGTAGTTCAAGCTGAATTTTAGTTTAAATCGAAAATATTAGCCATTGAAAACAAAGCTGTTATTATAATCATCCTTAACAATTCAGAAATGCCAAGACTCAATTTGATCATATTCTAAAAAAAACATAACATTGACTTTAATTTTGTCAGTATCTTTTCATGTGGAATAGGAATTGTGAATTATCAATATTATCAACAGCTGATGCCATGTCGTCTGCCGATATTGCTACGTTAGAAGAAGAAAACCAATCGCTGAAGCAGAAAACCCTCTGCAAAATCTGTCTGGACAAGCGCGCGGACATCATCTTCTTGCCCTGTGGTCACATGGTCAGTTGTCCGATGTGCGCTCCGGCATTGGCCTGTTGTCCAATCTGTCGCAAAGGCATTATGGGTCTCGTTAAGGCTTATTTTGCAACTCGATCTGAACTAGTTGACTGTGAAGATTCTTAAAATAAATCCACATCTCACCTAGCTGACCCATAATATGTATCCACTCTTATATTATTATATATATCACAAGGCATTGGCTATTATGTTTTGTAATTAACACCAAGAATATTCTGATATCAGATTCACAACTCATTTTAAGTAGTACCTGTGTACTCACTCCTTATTATTCTTGCTTAAGACGACATGCTGGTACATCCCCTTGCAAAGAGTGAAAGTGTCACTATATACATAACGTATATTTATTTGCAAGTGTATGTCTGTATTGTGTATGCTGTAAGAACATTCGCTTCTTTTACCAGTCCATTTAACTTGTAAAAAAAGACTTAGAACTGTGAGGAGAAGTGAGTTGTCAGAGGCCGAAACTTGTGATTGAGAATTAAGCTAGGTGAAATGTGAATTTATTCTAAATATATTTAGAAGTCACGTTAAAAGGTGAAAATACCACAGTCTTTCTGTAATAAAATATTCAATGCAAAAATATGGCATTTAACATATGTACGATTTTAATTATATAATTTGCATGTTCTTGATGACAGAAATGTGCAGTTGTTATTACAACTAAGTCTTGCTCAAATATATCTTGCCAGTATATTCATAATGTAAATGATGCATATATGATCTCAATAAGTGAAATATTATTATATGATTATGAAATGATCACTGTATATGTGAGAACATCAACATGTTATAAAATTGAATAATACAAATACATTGTAATCATCGAACAACGTGCAGTCATTTGAATAAGTGCATTCAAGTTGCATTAATAAGGCAAAATACTATTGTGTACCTGATTATTAAGTCTCACTCGGCGCCATCGCATTGGCTGTGGTATCTTCACAGTCAACTAGTTCAGATGGTTATGTTGAGATGCAATGTCACCGCATTCGGCTTATAAATATGAAAGGCCTTGCGAAGATTGGACACGGGACATGTATTGTTCGTTTCATATAAATGTAGACAAATATTGAATACAATATATGTTTTATATGGTCATTTCTTGTGCATTAAGTTGTGTAGATGCTATTAAACAAATTGTGTTTGTTCATGTTGTTGAATGTTGTTGATGCATGCATTTCGAAAAGACAAATAATTTGTTATTTTGTGAATATTCGTTTATGGTGCTTTATAAAGATGCATTCTACTCTGTGTGCAGTTAGTATATGGAGCAAGTATCTCATTTTATATAAGCTTAGACCATTTTTCTTACCTTCCACACAGCAGACACTGTATATACATATATGTATAAGTTGTGTATTCTAGTTATAGCTTATCTTGGTACAGTTTTTGTGGTTGACTGTTTCGGTTCTTATTTAATAATTAACATTGATTATTATTTTATATTGATAGTTAATTATAAGGTGTAACCCACTTTTAAACATTTTGCATACGGTTTTCTTATGTTTTTGTAGTAACTGACGTTTAGAAACGTCAAGAGTTTCTTATGTGTATCCTTTGTAAATAGGTTTGATAACATAATATGTGACATAGTAACCTGAAAATTAACGTGCAATTAGCAACTGTGATAATACTAGTGTTCTTCAATGTTTGAAAGACGATGATTGTTTTAATAAACGCATCTTTATATAAACAATTGTATGTTTTATGCCCTTATGTTTTCGTTTTTTGTTCGTCCAAACACATATATTTTGCCCACATCTTAATTTAGTCTGTCGCGTAAATTATGATGTGACCATTCATGCACATACGTGCATTTGTAAATAGTTATGCTAGAAAATTGTGAGATTTTTTACAGTTTAGTATAAAGTTAAGCTTGAAAATTCAAATAAAATAGTGTGGCGGCAAATATATGTTTCGACAAATGCATAACGTTATTATCTTCTTGTCCGTAGGAGTGTTCATGTATTTTAAAGTTAATGAGATTCCGCCGCGCCCGAGGCTGCATTATGTGCGGACCCGGACAGTGTTTCTCAGCTTATTATAGAACCAATTTCTAGCTATTAATAGCTTCTACTGAAAGGTTGTCAATTTGGCATGGTCTTTTGCTTTGGGGGTAAGGCGGAGTACCCGTAGGAAACCCCACCTATCCAATATGGTGACCACCAACCAAGCTCACAAGCGCGTGCACGGGCCTGATGTAAACGTGGATTTATAACGTCTGTCGAAGTGGCGGAATAAAAAAAAGCATAATTCGCATAAAAATTATAAAAGCACATCGATAATACGAATTAGTTTGTACTCTACCTGTTCACAAATTAACAATTATTCAGCTATACAGGTCTAAGGACTTTTTTCGCTTCGTTTGTAAATTGTACTACCTCATTCAGCTTCTTCGTCATTTAAAACACTGGTTATATGATTTATAGCAAGAAGCTTGATAATCAACTGACTTACCGATTGCGTATCTGTAAATGCGGTTCAAAGAACATCTCAGAACTACTAAAAAGGCGGCGCGTTCGTAAAAAGAACCCCATCGACGTGCTGAGAAAGCATTATAATCGCGTATCCGGTCGTCTAAGACCCAATTTTCGGAGATAATGAATAACTTGTTCACAGTTTGATAAGATACAAAATATCAAACAATTATCATAAATTTATAAAAAATATCTTTTGACTTAATTTGCGCTCCTGACAATGAATACTGTTTAACACGTTGGTTGGTTTATTGGCACTCAATCGAATTCCTGTATTCGTTTGTGTTTTATCGATTGTTAGGAAAATAGGTCTATTATTAACATAGCGTTGTCATGGTTTGAAGCACTAGCACGTTTGATTAAGATGATTCATAGTTTAGAACAAAAATGTTTTCTTCACATTATTGCTATTACAATTATTTAAGTATGTTCCAAGTGTTATATATTTGACAGTAAATGCATGTAATGACATTTTCTAACGTACGAAAAGCTTTCATCATTAGAGTTTATAGTGTGCGAACATAAAAACTCGTTAAAATAATGACACAGTATTGAGCTGGGTGAAACGAACCCTACTCTCGGGGTAACACGAATGTCCCTGATCCGCGGTCATGGTCACCCTTGAAGGTCATTTGTCTGAATTAGTAAATTCAGCATGGATTGAATTTCAGATAGTATGGTACAAATGCTAAGCAAAGTAAACCGGTTTTGTATGAAAATGGGTCTATTATTAAAATTGCGCTGTCAGATTCTAAAGCAGTAGCACGTTAGATTAAGCTTCATATGGTCTCTTTATTCGAATCGTACAATATTTCTTATGCAAATTATGCTTGCTATAACAGATATTTAAGACTGTTTCAAATGTTATAATATCTGATAGTAAATGCATGCTATGACATTTTCTAAAGTACGAAAATCTTCGATTTCATTATTAGAGTGTATATAGTGTGTGAACATAAGAACTCGTTAATGCTACAATGTGTTGAGCTGGGTGAATCCAACCCTTCCCGTGGGTTATTACGAATGTCCGTTGTATTGGTCCGAGTTCATGGTCACCCGTGAAAGTTAACTGTCAGATGTAAAACCACATTAACACTCAAAATCAACGAATATTTCGTAAAATATTTCGTAAAATTAAGTTAACCCATAAACAATCAGTGTTCCTTATAGCAATAGCCAAAATTTCAACGCTAGAAGTGGTCTGGTAACATAGATTTAACAAGATACAAAATGCTCTTTTTTGTGGGGGACAATATATTCCATTTTAATTTCCTGCAACGATATCTATTCATACGACACACGAACACTAGATTGGTACGTGGACATGTATTGAATACATTGTACCACAAACAATATAAAATGGCATTTTGGTATCTTGTTTAATATATGTTAACATAACACATCCAGAGTTGAAATTTTGGCTATTGCTATAAGGAACACTGATTTGTAATGGTTTAACTTTTGTATGAAATGTTTTATGAAATATTCGTTGATTTTTGAGTGTTAGTGGGGCTGAATTTTAGCCATAGGTGAGCATGATTTAATCCAGTCTGGATCGAATTTCAAATAGTATATTACAAATGCTAAGCACAGTAAACCGGTGTATTGTCAACTAGAATCTGACCCGTGGTCGTCGTCGGTGGCGGCTGCAGTCTATTCTGCGTCATGCAAATAATTCAATGCTGCTTTTTACTCCAACATAGTTTAAGATATTTGAATACAGATATAGATACCCTATATGCAGACATGCCCGTTTCTCTCCTGGACAAAAGATATTAAGCTACCCTGGACACTGGGAATCCCATTATTTCATCACTAATAGGCGTATTAATTATGCCGGCATAATGTTAAAATGTTTCTTTAAAGAAATACAATCGCCAAATATTTTTTTTTAGTAAGCATTAGTTTTACAATATGACACAACGAAACATTTAACAAATTGTCATTTTTCTGCATGATCGCAAAACAAAAACATTAAAAGTAATAGTTTCTCCTTTATGTCTAGAACATTATATCAAAACACACAAAACAATAACTAAATATTTGTATTAATGAACTGTGCACTAATTGTCGACAAGTTTATGGCTGAATTGGAGTATTGATATCTAATTATTTGTATCACTTATGGATCCAGCTTTAATAACTCGATACCCATCGATGATGATTTTTAGGATAATGATATTAAGGATATATAATTAAAGTACTGACATTAATGGTGTGACGATGCTTTTGAAGATATGGATATAAAAGCATCAATTTAAGTTTATCTACATCCCCAATTGTGTATGTGGGTACGGACATTTTGGGTAAGAAAAAAAAATTTGGTACGAACATTTGGGAACGAAATAATATGCCAAAAAAAAAAAATTGGGAACAAAAAACAATTTGAGTACGAAAAAAATTTGGGTACGAAACAAAATTGGGAACGACAATATTGGGAACTGGAAAAATTATGCCAAACAAAATAATTCAGTACGAAAAAAAATTGGGTACGAACAAAAATTTGGGTACGAAAAAAAATTTGGTACGAAAAAAAATTGGGTGCGAAAAAAAATTTGGGTACGAAAGAAAATTTACATACGAAAAATATTTGGGTTCGGAAAAAAAAAATTGGGTAAGAAAGAAAAAATGGGTACGAAATTTTTTTGGGGGTACGGGAAAGTAGTACCCGTGGGGAACTTGACCCATTCAGCGAAACTGGGATGCGGGTAACATTCTCGATCAAATCTAAAAATAACTAGAAATCATTAAATGGCGCAGCAGTGGCCGACGCGTATCCCCACGCCGCATAGATGTAGCTCTATATATTTTACAAGAAAAAAACACGCATTGATTTGTTTTCATTTTCGACAATTGTGACATATAATTTTAATAAATAAGAATAAAATATCAGGAAAGAATTGGAAATCCTATCTCCAACATGTCTGACACAGGCTAGTCCATCTTGTCTGACACAGGCTATTCCAACTTGTCTGACACAGGCTAGTCCAACATGTCTGACAAAGGCTAGTCAAACTTCTCTGACACAGGCTAGTCCAACTTTTCTGACCATTGCTAGTCCAAATTGTCTGACACAGGCTAGTTCAACTTGTCGGACACAGGCTAGTCTAACTTGTCTGACATAGGCTAGTCTAACTTGTCTGACACAGGCTAGTCTAACTTGTCTGACAGACGCTAGTTCAACTTGTCTGACACAGGCTTATTCAATTTGTATGACACAGGCTAGTCCAACTTGTCTGACACAGGCTTGTCCAACTTGTCTGACACAGGCTTGTCCAACTTGTCTGACACAGGCTAGCCAAACTTGTTTGACACAGGCTAGGCAAACGTGTCAGCGTGGGGATAACTACATTTGGGGTTTTCCCAGCGTCACAGTGTTTGAAGTGCCACCTGGCAGTTTCGTGTCTGGTTCCTGTCCCGAACCTCTCGATATTTTTTAAAGAGGACGGGAACCTAGCTTCCTTTACCTTTATCAATGATAATCAGCGAGGTATGCCGATTGAGAAAGTTTAGCTCACTCAAGGTACTTTCACTTTAGAGAAAATTTAGCTAACTCAATCGGACTGGCTCGGTCTTTGAGGTAGGTCGCCATCGTGAAGAATTCTTTCATGGTATGATAACGTAGCCGAGCTGCTGAAGCTGCATCGTCACCTATGTACAACATGAACAATACATTAATCAATTTTGCAGAGATTCTGACAGACATCTTTGCCCATTACGCCATGGCAACCTTCTGTCGAACTGTCGCAGATTATTTACAAGACCTTGTCTGAGCAAATATTATAAACCAATTTCTGCCGCTACGTTTAGTGACAGCAAAACCTTCTGAATGGCGGCATACTTGGGTATAGCTTGCTTGAATGATCAACATAAGCAAGCACAGGAATATTGGTAATTCAGTTTCGTATGTTAGATTTATCAATTATCGATCCGACATATTTGCTGGTGAAAAGAGATCCCGGTACAACATTGAACATGTATAAACTAATCTTTTGCTTCGTTTGAATTTATTTTAAGGATTTTTAAAGTATTCTAATGAAAATACTCTGACGTTGTAAGTGTGGCATCCCTTTAAAGCAATGTTTTAATTTGATTTTACAAATAGCCTTATTACGTAACTTTAGTACATACATTTCATAGAGATATTTACAGTCGCGAAGTTAACACTGTCGCAGGTTACTTTGTTTTTTTTTTAAACCTATTTATGTTAGCTTGATTGCATCGAGAGCCTCAGGCAACGCTCTCGAACCAGTTTCCTGGGCATCGAACCAGTACTTGGTGTCTTTTGGGGAGAACGCTAAAGAACGCTCCCACTGTTGGGATCGAACCCGTGAACTCCCGGACGATAGGCGGACACCCAAATCATGTGTAAAAGCATGCTCGACATACTCTGAATACTTTAGCTACGCCGTTGGTTTACGACAAGGGGCGGTTATGTTTCCTATTTTATTTTCATGGTTTGTTGAGGACTAAGAACTTTTTTTACAAGAAAGCGTTCATTCTGGTTTAAATATAGAAGATATAATTTTAATTGTACTTTTATTTGCAGACGATGAGGCGATTTTGGGTTAATCACCAGAAGAAATACAATCTTATTTAGACAACCTTCACCTTTATTGTAACCCATGTGGACTTAATGTAAATACTTGCAAAAAACATTTTGGTTATCCGGAAAAGGGGTAGAATTCGTCGAGATGAGATATGGACATATAATGGGAAAACTATAGAAGTCGTCGATACTTTTAAAAAATATCTGGGTACTGTTATTACTTATACTGGTAGTTTTATATTAAACCAGAAGTAGTTAGTAGGTAAAGCTCTTAAGGCTATGAATACTTTGCTTTATAAATGCAGACAGTATGAGCTTAAACCTAGAATATTGTGTCAATTGTTTGATGCCTTTGTTGGCTCTTATTTAAATTATGCATCAGAGATATGGGGTTTTAATAAATTCAAAGATATTGAACGCATTCACTTAAAATTTTGTAAAAGGTTGTTAAATGTTTAAAGCAATACATGTAATGCAACGATGTATGGTGAATTAAGTAGACACCCACAGTATGTATAGATATGTTCGTATTGTAAAATATTTGCTGAAATTTGTTAATAGTGAATATATTATCATAAAAACTGTGTATAACCAGGAGATAAATTTTATCCCATCTTCAGCGCGACATTGACGGTAAAATCCCCATGGTATAACCTTATCTCTATCCCACATTGTTGAATAAACCTGTCGCGTGCACAGACTACTTTTTTGAAATTATACATAAAATGAATGTTTACTTTTCAAATCAATATACCGTTTATAAATAAAAGCCGAATTGTCACTTAAATTTACCTCAAAACCGGTTTTCCACACTTTTATTTTTCATTCAATTGATTTCGCAATTTATGACGTATCTCGTGTGACGTAATTTCGGTGACGAAACACACCAGTTTAATTTTGACTCTCTGGATTTTAAGATGGACAAGTCGGACGTGTTAATTTATTTAACAGTAAAATATTTGTTAAAGAATTGAACGAATCCAAAACGTATTTCGGATTGTGTGGCTGTTATGCATAATTGTAAATTTCGATATTAATAAAATAACTCGCTTCGATCGAAGTACGGTTTCGAAAATCGTGTTTTGGGTCAGAACAAATTCAAGCGTTATTAAAAAATAGTGTGGTTAAAATAAAAGTCGAAAACAGGGATTGAAAATCAGAAAAAGGAATTAAATATGGTTGTAAGTGAATTTTTATTAGGATTGGATTAAAGTTGTCATCGAGGTAAGCAGTAGATGTTTGACTTTGTTTTGACAGTTAGTAAAAAGTGTAAAAAAAGAGTTGTTTATAGACTAAAATTTACATAATCGGCGGGGTAAATGCTGAATCATGCCTGACCTAAGTTCAAAATGGCAGCCATTCTTTTGTTTATTGCAGTGGTAAAACTAGAATTTTAATTTGAACAAAAGCGTTTGTGTTCTACTTTAGTGTGTAACATTTGGAATGCTGATTTAATAAATTTGAATCGAGGCATATAGCGATATTTTGTCTCGTTACTCTTCTTTTGCATGGAATTCATAAGGACTATTTCGAGTTCCGTAAACGTGAAAGATCTCAATTAATAGTACTACGGAATGTTAGACTCAGTTAATTTAATGTGTTTTTGCTTTTATTTTACCAATCAAAGACTAAATAATCGACGACTTAGAAAATTGATGGGATAAATAGAATACTAGGATAAGCGTTGAAGAGAGAGAAGTTTATGTTGCTCGGCTCGAACAACGAAAGCGCTCGCCAAGGCTCGCGCTCCCGGCGTACTAAGCCTCGCAACATAAACTTTCCTCTATTAAACGCTTACCTACTGCAGTAAAATTCTCTATGTGATAAAGGGTATACAAATTGGGTTTCGAATGTGAAAAAGTTGTTAAATGATTATGGATTTTCATATATATTCGAAAATGCAAATATGATTAATACAAAGTCATTTTTATGTGAATTAAAATGTAGAATTGTAGATGCCTTTAAACAAGAATGGTTTGGCAATATGAATGATAGTTTTGTTCTAGATATGTAAAGGATATTCAAAACAACACTTGAATACGAAACGTACTTAGATTTACTGCTAAAAAGTTTGCGTACATACTTTGTTAAACTAAGGGCTTCTGCCCATCCTTTGAGAATTCAAACTGGAAGATACGCACGCAATAATATTCCCCGTAATGAACGATATTGTCAATGTTGTGATCAAAGGGACATAGAAAATGAATTCCATTTTATATGTAAATGTCCATGTTTACGCCAATTAAGGCAAAAATATATAAAAATTGATTACTATGTAAATCCATCAATTTTTAAGTTCCATACTTAATTGAACTCAACTTGTAAAATTGAAATTATAAATTTGTCTAAATATATGAAGGAAGCTCTAGCCGTAAGTTATTCTATCACAAAAAATATTGTCAACGAATACTAAAGTAGTAACTTACTGCTAGTGAAACGATATATATTTTAGTACGATAATATAAAGTCATTCTTCTTTGTTAAATATACTTTGTCTCAAATTGTTATATTACATTTTGTATTTTGTTATAACTCATACGTTGTTATATATAGACACGTGACAATATTTTGTATTATATGTTGTGTGATTAGACGATGTACATTTGAATAAGTCTTAATAAACTGTCTGTTCTGTTCTGTATATTTCAATCGGGAAACAAAATCTAAACTACATAATATGCCATGTGAGGACAACTACAATATGATCTAATTTTGTGTCATTTATATCTCCACTATTTTATACATTTTGAATAAACGTGTACATATGTGTAATAGATTGTTCTTATTTGCCTTATATTCGACAAATACCAGCATATTTTAGTGCATAACAGTGCATAGGATATAGGATATGTACTATGTATTGATATGAAGTATTTATAAAATGTTTAAACATTGATTCAAAATGCGACTAACACATGAACAAACAACCACAATTTAACTTTGATTTAAAATAAATTATTAAGAAACGTAAAAACGTAGAACAAAAAATACTGTGCGTTTAATAATACTTCAACTTTGCGGGAATCAATTCGATTATAATTTCTAGGAGATACTAAACAAATATTTATTTGTTCACTTTCCAATTTCGACGACATCCGAATAATCAAGATATTATGAAAAATATACATGTTACGTTGTAAGTACATTTATGTGTATATAATATGGAAATAAAAAAACAAGCAGTGTTAAATTATTCAACATTTAAACGTTTTTTAAGGTAAATACATGTACCTGTTTACTTTTATACTGTGTATGGAATAATAGTTTGTACACTTGTAATATTTATTTAAGACAGTTAAACCAACTTAATAAAAAATGTACATTTAAAACTAGTATATGGCACACTTTACAATAACAAGCCATGAAAAAGCTGAACTACAAATAAAGTTAACAAAGATTGCACAGTGCGTTTGAACATGTTAATGTATATTTATTTTGAGACAGTTTATAACGAAATAGTCTTAAAAAAATTAGAAAATGCTTCAACATAAAGCTTAACACATTTTTTTTTTCTAAAAGTGCATATTTATAAACATATATACATGTATATATACAATCGAAGATGTGATTTCAAAGAACTGAAAAATATAATATTTTTTTTATTTGATTTTCCAGATCAGTGGACCAAAGGGATCATCATAAAAAGGCCATGTTTATGCTGCTAGAAATTATAGAGGGATAACGCTTGTTGGCGGTTTTTCTAAGTTGTTCACAACCATTTTAAACAAACGTATCGGATGGTTTTGATTGTTTTCATGTATAACTCTAAGCAGTATGATCTTAAACCATCCGGAACTTTTTCGTTCGTTGCTTGATTCTTTTGTTGGGTCTGATCGTTACTTTGCCTTAAAAATATGGGGGTTTGCTAAATAAAACGAGTTCGAACGCATTCATTAAAAAAATTGCAAAAGGTTGTTAAATGTAAAAATAAACACATGTAATGCTACAGTATATGGTGATTTAGGCAGGTACCCGTTATATGTAAATATATATTGACGAATTGTTAAATATTGGTAAAACTAAATATTATAGGTAAAAATATTATTATTCAAAATGTTAATATCCAAGCATTGAATTAATTTAATAAATCCATCATACTTAATGTCAGGTACATAAACTAAGTATATTACAATCTAATCTATGTATCAAAGCAGTAAAATAAATAATTTCGCCGCTTCTGCCTCATGTCAAAGTTGTGTTGGAATGACAACAGAATATACACGTGTGTATGCAATGTTTTCATGGTATCTGAATTAGTTTTAATATTTCGGTGAAAATGTTAACATTATGTTGTTTGTTTACTTCCGGTTGGACCGTACAAATCAAGCGGATATCTAAAGTAAATATTTGCAATCTTCATATTTAAGGACATTGGTATTTTGGGGTCATTTAATCATTGTAGTCATGTCGCACTGTATTGCAATAGCCAATGTGTGGTATGTGCCTGTATTGTGCTGGAGCTTACATTAAGAGGTAGAACAGTTCGGGACGGAATATATTTGACATGGTAAGCCTGGAGCAGAAATCTGCAATGTTTGTAGGGTCAGAGATCTGAAATACATGTAGGGATACTTAGCAGTTTTGTGTTGAAATCTAAAACCAACACGTTTTGTTTGATGAAAGAAGCAATTATGATACAATTTACTTTTCTTTAACCATAAACTTTAATGAGTTGCAGTTGATTAGTACGGCAGAATAAGCCATGAGAAGGTTAATTAATAATTTTGGGATTCGTCGACTGTTAAACTGTGGAATCCCCATGGGCATCTAATAATCCGCATGTACAATAGTTTGTTTTTTCTAATACACAGAACGTACACATCTTTGTTATTTTCTTTGTTTAACAATCAATGGTTTTTGTAAAGCACAAGAATTTGGTGTTAAACTAGTTATGTTCATGTATCAATTGTAACATTTATGCGACCTATAATAGAGTCCATTTATATTTAACAATATCAGTTATCTTGCATTACTAGTTTTTATTCACGATAGTTCAGTGTACTTGTGTGTATCGTTTATGTGTTATTCTTATTCGAAGTTTGATTATTTTTCAGGTTCAGACTCCAGGGCAGACACACGTTTTTAATTCTTTCCTTGCCTTTATTATTATTATTATTTAAAATTAACACAAAAATTACAATGTTGTCAGTAAATTCAATAAATAATATTTTTGTAAATACTATAATCTGTGAACAAGTCCCTTTAACTGCTTCATTCTGTTTTCCGTCATGTAATAAAATAAAAATGTATTAATAAACAAGAAAAACTAATTACGTTAATGTATATTTGATTATAATGAGCAAAGAGAGGTCTACAATGTGCATATTTTATATATGTGTTTATACATTTTCTACCACTTAAACAACTTAGTTAATCGCTATAAAAACTGCTAGTTGATTGTTTAAAGATTACTAACTCCTTGATGAATAAGATATTAAATTATAGATAGACTAACACAAACGAGGTTTTTGATCTGACGTTTTAAAAATCCTTCATATGTTACTTGAATATAATTTGAAACTATAGTTATCACATACATATATTAATAAAGTGAGAAATACCCCCACATGAAGCTTTGACACATATATAGAGCCTTGACAGGCAATGCTCTATTTTGTCTTTAATATCTCTTGATTTGTGTGGTTTTTGTGTACACATAATTGCCTCGTAAACTTAAACGGGTGCCATGATATTGTTTAGCTCACCCGAGCTCAACGTACATATGGTGAGCTTTTGTGAGCACCATTTTGTGAGCCGTCCGTCGTGTGACGTCAACATTTACCTTGTGAGCACTATAGAGGCCAATGTATCGCCCAATCTTCATGAAACATATGTGTCCTATTTATATTTCGGCTGAGTTCGAAACTGGGCCCCATGGGGTAAAAGTCTTGGTCTCATGTTCAAAGTAAAGAACAAGCTTGTGAACACTCTATAAGTCACATTTGTGCCTTATCATCATAATACTTGCTCAGAATATTTTTTCTACTGATATCTCGACCAAACTCTAAAATGGTTCCGGACCGTTGAAAAAACCTGATCGCCGTTAGATGGGGCAATTTTTCTTTTAGAAGTTTGTAATGAAACTTTAAGCATAATTATTACAATTATTTGAATTAAACTATCATTTGTGGAAAACAATGGGCCACATTTGCTTGTTAATTCAGATAAGATGTGGTTTTCCTAAGTTATGGACATCCGGATAACATTCAGTTGTGTTCTTTGTATCTTGCCTGAGTTTTACATGATATTGGTCCGTTCACGAACATGGCTGACATGTGGCGGGGAAGTTTTCTAACATGTATTTAGTGCATTATTTTGAACACTGACTGCTCAAAACTTCTCAGTTTCTGAGTGTAACAGTTGAACGCCTTAGGACCTCCGGTCTTCTTGGAAACTTCTGACATGAATTGTAATACATGACAATCCTTATTTCTACAAAAAAGCTGATGTTTTTTGACTGTTCACATTTTATTATGACGTTGACCTTGAAGGTTACAGTAAACGACACACCTACTTATATACGTGTACATTCGTGCCAAGTTACTTTGATTTCGTCAATGCATGATCTATCTATAAAGGTCATATTTCGACAATAATATTCAGTATTTTGCTGTCCGGGCGGCAAAAAGGTAAAAACCAATTATCGAGGTTTCAATAACGTTTGAACATTTGTCCGAGTAGTCAAAATAACGTAGAAACAATCATCCACTTGTCAAATTAACGCTGGAACCATTGTCAAGGTTGTCAAAATAACGTAGGAACCATCATCCGGGTTGTCAAAAAAACCCATTGTTAGCTAGTGCTAATATTAGCATGGAAACTTATGTCCGCAGAAAAATAAATATTATTGTATTTAATTAACTCTTTAGCACTTATTTTCTCAGCTCTTATTATTTAGAAATTCAGCAGCTCAAAAATATGTATTTTGTGTTAAATAAAAAAAATAAAATGTATCCCGACATTGATTCTTGCGGACATTAGTTNTACAACTTAGTTTTTTTAATTGCAAATTTAATTTCTTGAATTGGTGATATTGTCTCGCTTTGCAGAGGTAGATGCATGGGGTGCAACAGTTACCTGGCCTTGCTGTCAAGTACTACAAGTGTAGAAGTGTTGAAGTCTAAAACTTACACATCATTATTTCGGAGAGTTCGGGGCGAATGGCTAATCCAAAACCTACCAGTCAAAGTGAACCTCGAATACCAAAGAAAACCAAATTGTTAGGTAATGATGCAGCTCTTGTCTGTACGATTAACAGTCACGTACAATCTAATAGTTACCTAAACCGTTTAATACATCATTACAGTCGCTTTAAAAAAGCTCTTTTCAAAACTTTCATATCATGTCCTGGTTTTGGTTCTGTGCAGTTTTGATTTTTACATATTTCCTTGACAAGAAAACTTAATAAATATATTTCTATTTGTTTTCTCAAACACAGAGGTAACTCAATAGCTTTGGTCAATTAGGAAATGAGAATCACATATAATTAAAGCGTGAAGGTCTTTGCTGACAATTATGCAAGTCATAAATCAATTTGGAAAGAACAGGAATGAAAGCTTTTCAACTAGCGTGTAATGCATGGTTCAACCCTTGCATACAGCTATTTTTTCATGATTGACAAACAGTTTAATTTAAGTCATTTTCCACACGTTTAAGCTTAAAGTAACCATTCGAGCGTGGTTTCAAATTATTTAACTACTGCAAAAATTAAGTCAATTTTCTAATTAAAGGTTTCAAAAGCTTCAAATAAAGTTTAATGTAAGGTTAAAGACCAGTCAGAACCAAAATACTAGTGAATGACTAAAAAAGGTTTAAAACGATTGTTTGGCTAGAAAGCCTAGATGTTTTAGCAACATTCGTTTAATTTAAATGGAACTGGTTCGAGTCCCGCTAGAAACAAACTTCTTTTTTTCTTTCTTGAATTCAATTCCTGTCATTAAAATGGTGCTGCAAAGGTTTGTGGTATAAGATCTAGCAAATTAAGAAATTTAGTGATACACTTAAACACATTTCCTTTATGTAATCAAGTCCTTTTAAGTACTGAACCCCACTTATATCAATAATCTTCGTTTAAGCGAACAAACGCATACCATATGAAATATGATAATCATCTTAATGTGTATTGCTTGCAGCCATGGGTAATGTTATTGCCAAGGATGCTGATTTTTGGTGTTCTCCCGACGATCCGGGTCCAGAAAGACATAACTCAGATTGGATGAAGAGAGTTCCCGATTATAAGTTTCTTTCACAGCTGTCCATACCTGGCACTCACGATAGTATGTCTTATGCTTATGATGGACTCTCTGGACTATGGGTTTGGTGTCAGAGTTGGTCATTAAGCATTCAGCTGAATATGGGAGTAAGATTCCTTGACATTCGGTGTCAGGCTTCCGGTGGTGATATGTTACTCAATCACGGGGGCTATTACCTAGGTACGCTGAATGATACATTAACCGGCTGTGTAAACTTTCTTCAAACTCACCCAAGTGAATGCGTTATATTGCGGATTGCACAAGAACACAGTAGCTTACAGGGACTTGGGTTTAGGGATGCGCTACAACCCTTCTTGGGCAGGTTTAACAGTCATATCTGTTTCAAAAGATCAATGCCAACCCTTGGCGAAGCAAGAGGGAAGATGGTTATTCTGGCAGACTTCGATATCCCAGAATACGACAGTATGTTGAAGTATGGAAATAATCTTGGAATAATCATCTGTGATAACTACAAACCAGACAAATACGCACACAAGCTAGATGGCATTAAAAATAACATAAACAGAGCATCCTCAGCTGAACGTTATGGTAGGAGCGAAATGTACATCACGTTCACGAGATATATACATGGAGATGGGATTGCCCTCGGGAGTTAGCACGTTCTATGAATCCAACAGCGCATGGTTTTGTCAGAGATCACATTGGTTGCCTTGGCATCTTTGTCATGGACTTTCCGGGATTTCAAGTTATTCGAGACATTATCAATCACAACTGACCTCGTGTATCGGACCCGTGCAAGGTTCCGTGAGATCACGTTGGTTTCCTTGTCCTTTTAGTCATGGACTATCAAAGATTTAAAGTTATTCGAGACAGTATCGATCACAACTGAAGGCATATACTCCACTGTCGTGTCCATCTCTGACATAAAGCCAAATTGATCCAATGAAAATGTTAATTTGCCATAAACATCATGTATATGCTAATTATTAAATGTGAACTATATCTATTAGGTTATGTGAACTAGTTTTTTGTATGACATGTAGATGCGAATACTGAATTACATGCATGGATACATGTGCCTGTTTTTCTATATCTTATGCAGCATATATAACAATTGAGTGTGCAACTATAGTAAAAGAATATAATGAAGGAGGTTTAAAAATGATAAATTTGGATGCATTTATTCTAGCATTGAAACTTATCTGGTTAGAAAAAATTCAATCCTTTAGAGGAAATGGGATATATAAGGCGAAACTGTTTTTTGATACTTACTAACTTTTTAATTGCAGTTATCATTATGCTTTAAATATGTCTGACAGAATTTCAAACTCTTTTGGGTAGATGTTTTAAAAAGCTTTTAACTTTATTGTAGTAAAATTGGAAGTAAAAGCAGAAGAATTGTTGCATTATCCACTATTGTATAATCCAAATATATTGATAGGAAATAAAAGCTTTTTCTTTAAGTCATGGTTTGATGCTGGATATCACTGTATAGGTGATATATAAAAAAATTGAAGCTTTATTTCTTTTGATGAATTAAATAAAATTTACAATTTGAAAATAAATTTCATTACTTATATGGGGTTGACCAGAGCAATAGACACATTTTTGAAAAAAAATGTATTCCCTATCCAAACCAACAAATTATCAAATCCTTTTTGCCCCCATTATAATAACTAATATTAAAAAAGGAATCTGGGGCAAAAAGACTATCCACAATTTTAATTAAAAATATATACATATATACTTATAAGCACCCAGTAATGTTAATATCTATGCGTTTTTATCTGAAAGTACTATTTATACATCCATGTTGATCTATACTAACTGGAAAATGTCGCTTTTTTCTTCTTCTTTATTCTTTAAATATTTTGTTCAACACAAAATTACATGCATTAGATATTTAAAAATTTAAATATGTTGACTCTAATTATTGCATATAACATTATTGCAGTATGTTATTTTGTTCATTTCTGATTGCATTACATGATTGTATTATTGTTCATAATTGTATATGTATTTGTTTGAAATCTCGAAATAAAATATGTTGAAATCTAAAAAAAAAATAAGAAGAAATTGAGTGTGCGTATTTAAAAAAAATGCAAAATAAGAAACTACATTGGATTTGATATAGGACTGCTGGGTCAACAAATGGTTTTCGTAGTCTGTAACCACTTTATAACTTCGTAAGACGTTAGGGGAAAACTTGCTTATGTATTTTATTAATTTTCTAGAGTATTATTGATGACTAATCGAAACATGTAACTTTTGTGGAAAAATACGACCCGTATACAAATCTTAAAATAAAACGTCGTTAACGTGATCCTCTTGACCTCTATTTAAAAATGATCGCGCTTAGTTAAGTTATATCATTAAGATGACAAGGCAAACACCTTTCTGAGTATGTATGTTGTATGTTTAATGTTCATATTGGATATTTTTGGAACATCATAACAAGAAGGCACACAATTATATATTAATTACCTGGCGCACTTGATTAGATCGTTGGACTTTTGTTGTTTTTTTTTTCACTCACATTTTACTCATTTTGTGTGTTCGACTCTGATTATAGCACAGCAGTGTATCTTAATTTTTAGAACACATGATATTTGTGTGTTTTACTAGTATATCATTTATGATGCGTATGCGTTATGCGTTATTCATCATTACTTATACTTATGTGTTATAGTTGTGTTTCTTTTGTCTTTGAAAATACTGCACTTTTTATGTCTCGCTTTCAAAAATTGAAAAACACTTGTATAGCTTGGATTTTTAAATTGTGTTTGTGTTATGAATGCTTATAATCGGTGTTACATGATTTCGAAATGATATGGCATATACACAAAAAGCATTTCTGATAGTCTCTTGCACGTTTGTATATTTGGATATCATCGAACAGTGCGATTTGAGCCCGTGAAGGTTGGACATATTTGGCTTAAGCTGTTTATACTCGACCAATATAGTCGACGTACCTACATCAGTCTTCACATAAAGTATATAGGCCATAGTCCGTGCTTATAAAACACTTAGTAAGGCTCCAAACAAATGGCAATTGTAATAATTAATGGTTTTTCTCTACCAATAGAAATTAATGTTTTAAAATGTATTAAAATGCTTTTTGTGTATATGCCATCCGATTTTTTGGCGAAATGTAAATTGCCCCATTACTACTGTTAATAGATATGAAGTAAACGCGTACATAGTAAAACGATGCAGTTTTCTCTTATCTTGTGCAAATGTTGTATGAAATAAAAACGAGAAAAAGTCTTTTTACCACCAAAATTCAAATTTTGAAAAACTCTTGTATAATATGTTAGGATCGGATCATTGTTCCCAAGCTATACAAGGTTAAGTGTAATGCGATGTAAATAGTTTGCGGTTTTCTGGACAAACAACTGACACTCATTATTTCTGAAGTATTGATAACCAGTTTAATTAAATCAATTTACATATGTGTATATGGCATCATTTCGGTTTGCTTGAATTAGTTTATTTCTTCTGATAACTTACCTCACAATATTTAACTTCTATTTATATACCGGTAAGTGATCCTGCTGATTTTAGTAAAATTGTAAAAAAAATTCAAAACACTTCTTAACGAAAAAAATAAATATCAATATCTTCGTTAAATTTCTTATCTGGAAACATCTCAGTAGAAACTATTTGCATTTCTAATTGTGATATTCAAATTCTTATCAAACAAATGCTTTGTCATGTATCAAATCAACCACATATTTCTAACAACATAATTTGTAAGAATCATTTTGTTATTTTAGAATAAAATCCACTATCACTAGGTTAGCATTCTTTTTTATGATCAATAATCATTTCTTTCCCCACGACCTTCGTTTGATTTCTATGCATGATTCCATGTTTCAAATTGCAAGCTTAAAGCTTGAAACGTATTTGATTTTTTATAGATGTTTTCAACATATAAGATATTGTTCGTGATGTTAGAATAACAAAGCTCTGAGTACCATGTTATATTTCTTAAATAGTCCTCTTTTTTGTAATACACCTTTTTATATTTATCGTTCACCTATTTATGTTCGCTCAAAGGTTTTTGAAAAATAAAAATTGTGCGGAATATAAACATATTTTATTAAAAACGACCGAAAAAAAATTACAATAAATAAAGTTTATTTAAAAATAAATAATTTTTTTTTTTCTCTTTTTCTGAATATTCAACAATATTTGACTTCTCAATTTATTCCAAAGTTTTATTTTACTTTCATATAAAACTGTGTGTGTGTCATTGTTTGTTATAATTGTGGTTTATTATTCCAATTATTTTAAATAATTGATTTTTTTCAAACAACGTAAGAGCAACTTTACTCTAACAGTACCAAGTAGATGAGCAAGCCAACTTTGAATGATAACACTTATTTTAAAGAAAAGAAAATCCTGAAAAAAAACCAGCAAATACTAGTTTTTACACACTTAATGAAAGTTAGCAAACTTTCAGTGGAGAACATTTTGTTTTACATTAATTGTTTGAATCATGTATTGTAATATCGTGTAATCTTGTATTGGATTCTTATTGTATATAAACATAAAATATATTTTGCGTGTTAATATTTTGCATATTATTATGTGTTTTAATATTGTCATTTTTGTGGTTTTAATTGTAAATGCAAGTTATTATCTTAGTATAATATATGCATGTTTAAATATTGTCACTTGCAATAGTGTCACGATGATCTGAATGTTGAACTATATGAAGTTACGTCTCTAAAGCTTTTAAGTAAAGACGAGATATAGTTTATACTCGTTTCGGTTTCATTTCATCGTGCCTCCGTAAGTTACGGTTCTAGTGCTCTGGTCTGTTTATAATCGTTGAGAAGTTCAATGGTAATTTAATTGAAAATAATTCTCTTTTAACGCTATTTAATTTGAATCGTAACGCTTTGTATTTAATTTGTATTTACATTTAAATCTTTTATTAACAATTATGGGACTAATGTCAGGTATAAAGCTCCTAGAAACCGTTTTAAACCAACATCGTTTTGCCGGTTCCAATCCGGGTTACCCCAGTTTTATTTACGTGTGTGCGTGTGTTATGTGCCATGTGTCTAGTGCATTTGTTGGTCGCACTGTTTTGCAAGTTCACTTTATGTGTCTCTGTAGCTGCCCTGACATATTTAATTATATATTCACTTACTTGTTACTCCTATATCTATTCGGATTATTTAAAGTAAAACAAAAGCAGCCCATTTTATTAGGTTAGGAATTTTAATTTAGTAGACGTGAGGTACTAATAAAATAGACATTAAAATCTTCGGTTTTGTATTAAGAAATATTATATAATTATTTATATTTGTATACATAACATAATTGTTACAAAATATGATCAGAATAAGTTACAAAATGATATAATATTAAAAACGTATTCAATTGCAAAAAAACAACAACATGAAACAAACAAATATTTCAATTTTAGCCAAAAGCAGACACATTTCTCAATTAGCAGGAATCTTACAAAAAGAAGTAACTCTTGTACAAAATTTACAATACTTTCAACTCAAGGCAATCCACCTTGCTATCTTAAAAATATCCGAATGTTGATCAAAGTTCAAGAACATTATAAAACCCCGACATGTTGGTCACAGCCTGATATTTATGCATGATGAATCAGCTAGAAACACCTTTAAGCGCGTCCCCAGCAAAATAGAAAAATCCTGGTTGTAGTTCCAAAAAAACGTTAGCCGAAATCCTCTGTTTTGCTACTGTTTCAGGTAAGAAAATTGCTGTTATTTATTTTAAAATTTTGATAGGAATATGTCACCTTTTTAAATGTTACTAAATAGAGCAATTTATAGTAAGAATTAATATTCGTTTGACAAGGATTGTATTACGATGGATAAAATATTATATTGTTCACTTTATATATTCAATAGATATGTAAATTAATACGTAATAATTGTATATGATCAATCGACATGTGAATAAGCATGTATCATTTATTATTAGAATGTTGATTTAAATATTATATTTAACAGCAAAACAACAACTAAAGTAAACTAAATAACTGTCACAATAAGTTGGTAACGTTATAGATTTTCATTTACTTATGTATTTAGGAATTTATTGTAAAATACTTATATTACAACGTATTGTATAATAATATTAACTGTGCATGGTTATTTATATATTCATTGTTTAAACGTTATAAACAGAGGATGTTCTGGTAGTGTTTCATAGAAATAAAATGGGCTGTTTTAAATCATCTTCGTTGTTTCATCTATTACAAGTTAGCATAAGCCTCGACATCACGTAATTAAAGCTTAGC